>ML876736.1:18276-29885 GCA_009831015.1 Picea engelmannii
CCATCTTACTAAATTCATCTGTATATTCCTACACCGATTGTACTTTTCTTAACTTAAGACTTTTCCATTCAATTAAAGCATTTTCCTTATACCCCAAAGGATAGAACTGTTTTCTATGTGCAGAAATAAAATCATGCCATGATGGGAAAATCTTACCAACTTGCCGAGTTCCATGTTGCATATTATTTTGCCACTAGATGAAAGTTGTTCTTTCAAGATGAAGCAATGCCAATCTGATTTTGGTTGCCTCATCTTTGATTTGCTTCACATTACAATATACCTCCATCTGTCTAACCTAGTTATCATGTTTCTTGGCATTAAATTTGTCATCATACATAGGCAAAACTAATTTCACATCAAGTTTAAGTAATGGCATATCAGGCTTATGTTTATGAGAATGTTTTCTTGAAGAAGTAGTATTCAAACTTGTTCTTGAATAAGAAGAAGAAGATGGAGATGAAGGAGGTGAAGGAGGAGTTTTAGGAAGGTCCTCTCCTTCTTCACTTTTGTCTTTCTTTGAATATTCTCCTTGAAAAGGTCTCTTCCATTCCAAGTAATCATCATACAACAATTTTATCATCTTCGACATGGCAAATAAATTTTTTTGAAAGTGTCTTTCGTTTTGAGAAAGTCCTTCTTCTGATGCTATCTTCTCACTTTGAGATGTCCTCTTTCTTGATCCAATCTTCTACAAGCTCTCCTTCACCACGACTTAACTTTTCCCTGGTAATTATGCAAACTCAAAAACCCAACTGTCAACCTGTTCTGATACCACTTGATCCGAAAATGATCTTTTAAAGACTATGGTTAGGTTTATGCATGAATTGATTTACCACTTAGGAATTAAGAGAAGAAGAATATTTTAATGAAATAATGTTGCATCCATCATAAAGAATACATAGCATAAAGTAAACATTGAGAACAATAAACCATAACGCCAATATTGTTAACGGAGTTTGGCAAAGTTGGCCACGTCTTCGGGCCTTTGTCTCAGTGGGGGAGGTTTTCTTATTATTCGTAAATTCTTCAAAAGTACATCATAAGTACATCAAATGGATTAAAAACTGGTTTGGATTTGTTTTGCTTGACCTCAAGAATCCAACACAACTGATGACACTGAAAAAGGTTGAGCGTAGCTCTCGGAAATGGCCTCCAAAGTTCACTTCCTCAATGGCTTCCCTGCATAAAAATGGATTAAGCTTCACAATTATTCATCATTTTGTTGTATATGAACCTCCTTGAACTGTCAAAAACCTCTAGTTTATATAGATTTTGAGTTGGGGGTCACCTCCCAACTTCCTCCCAATATCTGACCTAAAAAAGGTCTCTAGATCCTAAAAAGTGGGCAAAACTCCCATTATAATAGGCTAAAATCAACATAATAACCCAAACAAAATCCAAATCCAATATTAAAAACCCACTTTGGGAAAAAATGCGCGTGTCATCTCCCTTTACTCGCGGCCCTGGTCACATGGAGGCTCCATGTGTCCTTGGGCTAGGTCACGCCCTTGGTCTTCGTTTGCTCTGGTCATATGAATAACCATGTGGCCAAGTGCTAAACCCAAGTCTCATTACACGTCGGGCTCCGCTCCTAGTTCTATGGGAGAGTATGTGACCAAGGCCTGGTCAGACAGGCTAGCCCCCTACTGACCAGGCTCTAACCCCCCAAATCCTGCCAAACTCAACTTAAATAAAATACGTGCCACATCCCATAACAAGTCACACATGCAGGGTATTGGTTAGCATGTCGATGGTTAAGTCATTTCATCGGGAGGTCGCGGGTTCGACTCCCATAGAGTGCAACAAACATTTGACCCAACCAACATTGGCCTCATCTAGGGTGCCACGTGGCACCCTGTGAGTGGGCCATGTGTCGCCTCTGGATTGGGATCGTATGCACAATCATCTTGTCGATTCAATGCCATATGCCACGTGTAAAACCTAGAGCCTGCCACCTGTCGCCAGGTCATATTCCAACCTGTCATCTGTACTGCCACATGTCAGACTATCATTGGGCCACATCATCATATGGATTTCCATGTCAGTGTCTGTATAGTCCACGTGTCAAATTCGTATTGTGCCAACTCAGCCTGAAAACACCAAATCTACCTGACACATGTCACCCCTTGGTGTTGTCACGCTAGCCTGCTGACATCATCTGCCATGTCATGCTGACGTCAACAATATGACCTTTGACTGTTGACTTTGAATTTTTTTTGCCTGTTTGGGAAAAACTTCAAATCACCATAACTTTCACATACAGTGTCCATTTTTGGAAAAAAAACAAACTAACAGAATCAACATGAGGAGCCCTATGCAATGACACTACTTTTGTCTGATTCCAATAAATTTGAAATTTTGTCTTTCTTGAATCCACTTGGATCAGCTACAACCCCCTATTTACAGGATCCAACCTAAAGGAAGCTACAACTCCCTGAATTCTCTGGCTCCAACCAAAAGGAGTCTACAACCCCCTGATTCTTAGGCTCCAACCTAAAGGAATATCCAACTCTTTGTGTTCTCCAACACCAACTGAAAGGAGGCTACAACCCCCTTTTCTTGCCCTGTCCTGTCGCCCTGAAGTATAAGTGTAGACCAAACTGTCACTACCACAATCACTGCCACTGTCACATCAACCTGTAACCTGTCAACCTGTCACTGTCAACTTTTCATTGTCACTGATACTCAACTAGATCTTCTCACATGGATCATATACTAAGGACACCTCTCAAATAGATGTCCAACATCACCAAAACATGCCTCTACCAAGAATGTACCAAGATCACCAACATACCATCACAAGATATGTGTCTCAACCATGTACCAAACTATCAACCTGTACCATACCAAGCATCAATTGTGTACCACAACCTGTACCACAACAAATGCATCAACCATGCACCAACACTTATACAACAACAAGTGCATCAACCATGCACCAACACATGTACCATGTACCTCAACCATCAACTATGTACATCAACCATGTACACCAACCATGTACACCAACCATCAACACCTGTACCATACCATGTACCATGAAATGTGCCTCTAACAATGAACCATAACATCAATATAACAAGTACCAAGAGTATGTCTCAAGCATGTATCAATATCACCTCAATCATATGCAACTATGTACCATGTATCACAAGGGCCTCCAATACATGCCTTAAGCATGTGTCATACCATCCAAGATACAAGCTTAAAAAAAACACATAAACAACATAACTTTACTCATGAAGAATACCTGAAGCATACCATCATAGACCAAGAGACCAACCTGTACAAATCATCTTCAACAAATAAGATATGACATCTTCTTCAAGGTATTTTCACATATCTGTAACTTCCTTCACTACTACCCACAGATATCCATGCTTTTCTCCACTGCAGCCCGCATACATCCACGCCCTTCTGACCTGCAACCCGCGTATGCCTCATAAACTAGGGTTACTCACAATTTATGCAACTCTGAGACTTTCACCTTCAACCTTCTTTCGTAACCTCAGACTTTCTACCTCAGGTGCAACCTTAGATTCGCCAATAACCAAAAGTTATTCATAAGATACATAATCAATAGAGTTGTGTATGTCCATATGAGAGACTTATTGTGGTGTATTTATACCTTTTTTAGGTAACCTATTTCCTTATTCTTAGGGCTTCTTGACTTTCTTGTTACAACCACTTTACCCATTGATTAATTGACTTGTAACCAATTAGGCTCTTCTTGACCATTCTTTGGGGCTTCTAACTTCACAAGGCCATAACTCCTCAACCATGAGGAACCACGTGGCATACCACCTATCATCGGAAACAACATGACAATGACTATCCATCTATGAGTGTGTTACATGTAGTTGCAATGTCCTTCATGTCCATATTCCTCAACCAACTTCGGGTCCCATAACCACACCTCTGGGGATGCATGTAGACTTCATCAAATGCACCCAACACATCTGTTGACATCAACCACTCTTGTTGACATCAATTAAAACTAACTAACCATCAATATCAACCACATCACTAGGGATTCCAGAATTCTCCAAGGGTTGACATCAATCTCCAAGAGTTGACATCAATGAAAACCAATTGTCCAAACCAACTATCCAACAATCTCCCCCTTTGGCATTGATGACAACACCAACATTGATGGTAACATTCATACTCCAGTACTCATGCTCCCCCTGTGACCATTGCTCTTCATCAATGTTTATCTCTCTCCCCCTTTGACATCAATCGAAAAGTGTATCTTTGCTTGGGGTTTCTCCCCCTATCTTCATGCATCTATTCTTTCTCTCTATTTCTAGGCCTTTGTTATTTCTCTTCATATGTTTCTCTCCTCATGTTCCTCTTCTCTTGTGTCTTCCCATGAAAGTATACCTTGTCTAAATAATCATTCTCTGAATTCATGCACTTGACTCTTACTCTTCTAGTCTTTCTCTTTCTCCCCCTTTGACATCATGGGAAAAAGGATAACCCCCCTTGTTGGTACGTCTCCACCTATCTTCATGCTTATAATATTTATTTTCTGATCTCTTTCTCTGATGATTTCTCTGTCCTTGACTTCTCTGCAAGATGTAGAAAAATATGGGACTTCCTGTATACTCTTCCTTTCCTCTCTTCTAGTGATTTTTATTTTCCACTGGTGCTTCCTCTTGTAACTCTCTGACATATATAAAAAGTATTCATTAATTTATTTCTTCATTCACTTGTCATGTTCACTTGACCATATTGTTCAATGATTTTCTTTTGATGATTTAGCTTCCATTGGCGGTTTCTCTTTCCATGTTTTGTTGTGCCTTTCACTACTTTCCTTTATGTGACCAATTGATTCCAACTGATTCCACTGATTCCGATTGTAAATACATTTCTATCCATATTCTATGATCCATGTTTTCTGTACCTTCCAAGTATCCATCTTTTTCCGTATGTCGCAAACTATCCATAACTTTTCTACTCAATTGTTCACAATGCTGACCCATCTATCAATGTACTATCATGAAGGCTTCATGGCTGCAACTGATCATCACATATTCATATTTCTTCAAACTAAGTCAAATGTGTCCACTAGTCTTCTTTATCTGCAAATCAAACTCTTCATGTCTGGAACAACCTGTACTGAAGATATCCCTACATGAATACATACATGGAATAAAATAAAAAAATTCTACATGTGTAATTGCCAACTGATACATGTGTTGGAACACTACTTCTCAACCAATCAATTTGTCACTATGTTCTTATGTTATTTGATTGCTCTGAATCTGTCTCTACAAATACTTCAAACTACTTGAAGGATAGTTCTCTTATCTATCGTAGCTACTGCATATACTCCCTCTATTCAATATTCATATTTATTGGGAGTCTTCAAGCCGGATGGCTCAGAAAAATACCCGCTCTGATGTAGAGTAATATTCCTCTTCGTTTATGGATTCATCATTTTCCTGAATTTTTACATCCGTTTTATCTTCTTTCTGAATTCTGACATCTTCCATTTCATCATCTTCCTAGATTCTGACATCTTCCTCTTGGCCTATAAATTCATTCTAATTTTGCACTACTGCAAATCTTGTAAGTACAATCTGCGGAAGTGCTTCATTCATATGCTCTTCATTCACTTGTACTTCTAGTTCATGTTTTCCTTTCCAAACATTCATGTATCTGAATTCAGTGTTGTCCTTCATGAAATTCTTTATCACGCTTCTACAATTTTGAGACACATGTCCATAGTTGTGGCATTTGTAACATTCAATTTTATGTGGGGCCACATAAACATCTCTTTCTTGAACATTTCTTTCATATTCTCTCCAATTTACAACTTTATGCCCAAAGTTAGTACATTTAAAACAACGACCCAAAAATAATTTTTGATACTTGGGAACGAATGATCTTCTTTGTGGTGTATCCTTTCTGAATTCCTACCTTGGTTGATCATGATTGATGCTTCTTTATTGCCTAACTGTAGAAGGTCTTTTGTATTCATTCAATTTTGATTCTTGTTGACCATGATTCCTTCCTTTTAGGACTTCTGCATAACTCTTTTCTTCTATTTATTTTGTCATGGAGCTTGAACCTTCCTGAAAATGAACATTCTTGTATCCTAGTCCAGATTTGTCACTATATGGCCTTTGACTGTTGAGAATGTTTTCTAACACTTGAGAACTTTTCAACTTCTTGCTGAGCTTGGTGACTTCAACTCTTAATGTCACGATTTCCTTTTCAAGATTCTCACACTCTTTTTCTTTCTTTATCATTTGGATCTGCATTACTTCTTCCTTTCTCTTTCCTTCTTCAAGTTGTGTTTTCAAGGAGATGTTTTATTCTTTGAATGATTTGTATTTATTCCTTTCTTTCTTCATCTCAGTTAAAACACCGATTAATTCTTCCTCAAGATCCACTTCACCTTCTTCTTTGTTTCCATGAGTTCTTTTCTTATTTTCCATAGCCATAAAGAGTACTCTCTCTAATTCACTATCACTTTCATCAGATGAAGAATTGTATTCTTATGAGTATAGATTTTTCTTGAATACTTTCCTTTTATCTCCTTTCATGTTTCCCTTTTTATATTTCTTTTATTTCTTGGGATCTTCTTTTTCATCACTATCTGACTTCTTAGCATAAGGATAATTATTTGCAAAATGAGCAATTTTACCACAATTAAAACATTTGAGGGGAAACATACCTCTGTACTTGTTGATTCCTCTCTTCAAATTCCTTACGAAGTTGGTTATTTCTTCATCTTCGTCTAAATAATTGCTACAACTGCAATTTGGCTTTGACTTGAGATTTTTATTCTTCTTTGTATTCTTGGGTTCTTTGAAAGCTACTTCTTTCTTGGATGGATTTTCCTGTTCCGTTCTCATTTCATAAGATGTAAATATTCCATGTAGCTCATCCATACTTATCGTACCCAGATCTACTCTTTCTTCTAGTGCTAAAATCTTAGGATCAAATCTCATTGGAAGATATTTTAGTACCTTTTGAACAATCATAGATTCATCAACTTCTTCTCCCAATCTTTTAATTGCTTTCATTGTTTCATCAACTCATAGAAAGTAGGTTGCAATGTCTTCATCTTCCCTCATTTTCAACTATTCAAATTGACCTTTGTAAGTTTGAATCTTAGTCGCCTTGACTTTGGCATCTCTTCATAAACATTATGAAGTTTGTCCCAAATCTCCTTTGTAGAATTGCAATGCATAACCTTGACATATACTAAATCAACCAGACCATTCAAGATAACATTTTTATCCCTCAAATTGTTGTGACAAAGTTTCTTTCCATCATTATCTATTGGAGGTGTGGAAGGCTCTTTGTATATGTCTACTAATGATTGCCAAACATCAAATACCTATGCTTGTACATATGTTTTCATCCTTCTACTTCAGAATGCATAGTTCTTTCCATCAAAATGTGATATTCCATTCTCATACATACTGTTGCTCTCCATGATCTTCCTTCTAGTGGTTAAACTGTTTCCTAAAGGAACATACTATGATTCCAATTGTTGGAATACTGAGGGGGGGGAGGGGGGGGTGAATTAGTATGAGAACTTTTACCACTTGTATCCACAATATATAAAATTCAAATTAGCATAAGCAGTATATCATCAATGTATCATTAATATATCATGAGCATATAAACATAAGCAACATCACATCACATCAGATACACAGTACACCAAAATTTATGTGGAAACCCAAATGGGATAAAAACACAAAATTCTTTCTTATATATCAAAGATTACATTCATTGGAAGAACCAACTTCTCAATTCTCCAGCTGCAACTGGAAGGAGGCTACAACCCCCTATTTATAGGCTCCAACCTGAAGGACACTACAACTCCCTAAATTCTCTGGATCTAACCATAAGGAGGCTACAACCCCCTAATTCTCATGCTCCAACTCTTTGTGTTCTCTGGCACCAACTGGAAGGAGGCTACAACTCCCTTTCTTTGCCCCATCCTGCCTCCCTAAAATATAAGTGTATACCAAACTATCACTACCACAATCACTTCCACTGTCACATCAACCTGTAACTTGTCAACCTGTCATTGTATCCAACCAATCACTGTCACCAACCTGTCACTGTCAACCAATGCTATTTTCCTATTTCTCGTTCTGCGGAGGAGTACTATGTGGCCAACATTCCAAATTGCGCTCTCTGCTATCTGGGTATTTGAAGTTTTGTCAGATTTGTATTTCGGTTCATCATTTTCGGGAGCATTTTTTCCTTTTGGCCAGAATGAAGCTTTTGGGGCTCCTCCTCCAGCTGAGATTATTATGTTGCGTGAATGTGTTCAACATAACGAAGATCCTGGATTCATATCCGGATTACAACATGTTCAATGATGACCTCACACGTACGAAGCTATCAGACGAGATCAACAACCGAAAGACGATCACTGTCCTGGTCCCTAATGTCTCCCCCCAACACCCACCCTCATATGATAGATATGAGGGGGGTGAGGGGCGGGGGAGATATTAGTGGGAACACATTATGTAATTCGTAGTTTAAACGTTCTATGAAATGAATTTTTCCTGGCAATATTTTCCGGGGATCTTTGCTCGAAATTCGGTGAGAAATTGTTAGATCCACATAGTTAAATGATTATTTTTGTATAATCCAAGTGCCCCAGGGGATTTTCAGCATGCTAAATCCATTTAGGTATTCATAAATGGATTTTAAACAAAAAAACAGTGATTTTGTGCAGATCTATGTCGTCGGATTCCAACGAAAAAAACCATTTCGTATAACATTTAGACAACACCATTATGTTTTCCCTAATATCGACCCCCCCCTTCATATACCTCCCCTCCCCCCCTCATATCACTCATATGAGGATGAGGGTGGGGGTAGGAGAGAGATATTAGGGGAACATAAGGGTGGGTGTGGGGGGGAGATATTAGGGAAAACATAATATGTTCCCTTAATATCTCCCCCTCACCCCCACCTTCATATGAGGGATACAAGAGTAGAGGGGAGATATAGGGGGATAATATTACATTATCCCTAATAATATGATTTACCTAATATCTCCCCTATATCCCCTACCCTCATATATATTTTTCCTCATATATTCCCTCCACCTCCACCCTCATATGAGGGAAATGAGGGTGAAGGGGAGATATTATGGGGAACATATTATGTTTTCCTTAATAACTCCACAACCCCACCCTCATATATATATTTCCCTAATATCTCCCCCACATCCCCACCCTCATATGATATGAGGGTGGGGGTGAGGGACATATTAGGGAAAACATATTAGTAGGGGGGAGATTATATATGAGGGATATGAAGGTAATATGTTTTCTCTAATATCTCCCCTCACCCCCACTGTCAAGGTTGAGAAATGATACCTTTTCTCTTTATTTTGATAATGTTTTGAGTCTTTTAAATCCAAAATTGATCCTCATATATGTTATTCTTCACCCATCCTAGACATATGTTGTACAAAGGTAAATGTTTATATGATGAAATTAGGGTAGATGTTTGAGTTTTTGTCTTCAATAAAATTGAAAGATGCTAACCATGGAATTTAAGGAATGACCAAACAGATCACAGGTTGCAAAATGGAAGGTTGAAATAGGAAGATGAAGATTCTTTAGAGATTGATGAAGACCAAAATTGAAGGAAACCAAGTCTACCTCACCCAATGAACAACTGGACAGAGCAAAGGTGTGGATATAGGAGAAATTTGACTTCATTTACCCATTCCCATGAATTTCCACCTTGGAATTCATGTGTTGTTGCTATCTTGATGCCCTTGGACTGTACATTCTTCCTGTAAACACATTTTATTTTCAATGGATAGCAGTTATACACCCATAGTTTAGGGCTTTCTGTAAATGCAAACTATTTGGAAATATTTCCATCTTTGTCTATAAATACTCAGTTGCATTATTGTCTTGGATATAGAGGATAGAAGCGACATAATTGAATCAAAATTGTTGTTACATATTGTGTGAACATAGTTTTCAAGTTTTCTGCAATATATAAATATGCTTTTGTAGTTTGATTTTGAGTTATGAGTGAACTGTAGTGGAGTAGTTGCATTTTCTTTCTTGTTGTACCTGTTTGAAAGAGGGCCCACTTCAAGGAGGTATCTTTTGTTTATTTTTGTATATATGTCTCTATTTTTAGTTGCTCAGTTTATGTATCATTCTCTAGTTTAACCAGGGAAAATTACTACGCAGAAAAACACATAAAATGAAATTTTCTTTTGCTAAACAATTCCTCTAGCTTACCAGCTACGATTTAAACACATTTTCGACTAATTTTTTATTTCCATAATTAAATTCAACTACAACATTATAAACAAGCATGAATGCAACTAATAAAAGATATGTAACAACATATAAAACCATTCTCATATACAAAGTAAATGCACAACAATTACATTCATGGAATAACTCAACAAAATAGATAAATATTTATCTTTAAAAGAGATTTTGTGCAACCAGTTGCTTGAGAAGGACGTTCCACCTAATCATAGACCTATTTTTCCAAATCTCAACAAAAATTCATCCTCAAGATGGGGCTAGGATCCACAAATGAAGGGTGACTCTCGCAGTCCCTCACAAATTCATATCACACAACCCACTGGTTTTCTCCTACAACTATCTTGAATTTCCTCCATATCTCTTCCTCTTGACCTGCCCAACCCAAAGAATGTACCCCTTCACTACTCTCAGTCCATCAGGCATCCCATTAATTTATCAGGGTCTCTCTGGCACGGGTAGCCAAGAATCTCTTTGACGGGAACTCAAGGGAAATCACTTCTAGGAAAACCACCAACAAAAACAACAATAAACACGTGTTGATACAATGCAACTCACCTAGGAGTTCACTCTTCAGGCCCGACAACACGACTCTTCAATTTCCAGCTCCAAAAACGCTTTGAAATGCTCTAGAATTCTCTAGAATTCTCCCATCCTTGTTGGTTCATCTCCTAGGCTCTTCTCTTCTATTTTCTACAGCTATTCATCTAAAAACTAAAATTGTCTAAAACTGCTTGTTACCACCCAGACAAATTTCCTCTCCTTTCCCAAGATAGTTGATTGCTCACTCTATCCAATGTTGATTTTACTTCAACCCCATTCTCTCCAATAACTATGGGATGTGAATGTCACACCCACCCTATGAAAAATATTCAATGATTTGGATCTCATACTCTCAAACAGAAATAGAAGGTTTCCCAAAATGATAATAAAATTCAAAAATGTGGGTTTGAATTAATACCCATGAATTATTTCCCTTTGGAACCCTCTTGGAAACTCTCTAGGCATTCCCTCTTCCTTGTGGATTAATTATCCACCATCTCTGTCCATATCCCAACAGCTGGTATTGTATTATATTTACAATTCAGAAAATATATTTCACATTTACATTGTTTGGCCATAACCACATTTATATCTACATTATGCATTAATTTAACCGGGGATTATATTGGGGATGTTGCATTCCCCCTCCCCTACAATTGTGCATCATCCTCGATGCACCACACCATGTCGAAATACATATATACATTACATCACAATACTTAGAAAGTAAAATAAAATTATGCATTCTTTACCCTCCAACAACAGTCCCAACCATAATCT
>WSFP011467548.1:0-18176 GCA_009831015.1 Picea engelmannii
GAGCGGATGTGTTGACACCAAAATGCCACCCCAGACTGGTGTACCAGGACATGAAACCATGAAACGCCACCCAACACTCTGTGCAACACTCGCTCCTCCAGAACCAGAGCAGAACCATATGCAAGGAGCTAGAAAACCAGAGCGGAACCATATGCAAAGAGCTAGAAAACCAACAATCCCAACGCAAAACCTTGAAACCGAATTTACCAATGCACTCGCCGGCGAGACCTCCCATCGCGTTAATGCTCGCTCGCTCGGCTGGACTTCCCATCACAGAGCGATAATGGCTACCCTGCATCCGTAGGGTAAGCGTTAAGTTGATGGGCTGTGTCATTTAAGCCGTGGCGCAAGTGGAAGCCACTTGTCGTTCCTTCCCCAGCTGTCACCCCATACGGGATATTTTACCCATGTTTATTAAACCCAAACCATCTTTCTAAATTATCCTTACTATGAACCTTTTATTTTTTTTGTTGAGTGTTCTAGAGTTCAATTATTGAATTCATGTAAGAAGGTGGGTGTGAGAAGTCACATCCCACAGTTATTGAGAGCATGGGCACTGAGTACAATAAACCTTGGGATGGGTGTGAGTCAAGGGAGCATGGGAGAAGAAGGAAATTCATATGGGAAAAGAGTATAGTTTTTATAGGAAGATTCCCGGAGAGCAAGAGGGTTATGAATGTTGAAGCTTGAAGGCATCCATAGTGGGCATGTATGGTAGTTGTTTTTGAGCTGTAATTTAATGGGAAGAGAGGTTGTAGGTATGGGAGTAATTTTGTGTTCAATAAATTGTCAAGGGAGCAAGTATTTTGTTATTGTGTGAATTCATGTTGTAGTTGTAGATTCTTGGATTCCCCAACAAAGATACTTCCTATCCAATATGTGTTGGAGTCCTAGAGGGAAGTGGGATATCCTGAGGGACTACATGAAAGAGAAGGAGATCCAATTCCTTGGGCTGTGAAGGTTGAGGGGAAAGAGATCTAGTGGATTGGAATCAACTATGGGAGTTATTTTCTAAGAGGGGACAATAGCCAACCTTAGGGACCACCATCTTTTGTGGATTCATAGCCCTAGCGTGGGGGTGACTTGTCGTTAAGAACTGGAACAAAAAGTATATGGTTGGGAGGAATGTCCATCCTCTGCAACGAGTTACATATTTACTAAGATAAATGTTGTTATTTATTGTGTTTATTTATGTTAAATGATGAGATAATTGTTGTGCATTTTACTCAGAGTTATTTTAGTTATTGTTGCTTGTTGTGAGTAGAATGATGCATTCAAATCTCTATTTATGTGGATGAATGTTTTTGTATGTGTTTAGTTGTTGTTGTACACATTTAACGTAATTTCATTTATGTTTTTAGTTAGTATGAACAATTGCACGAGATTGAATTTCATGCTATCGTTATTTCCTCATATAAAATTGGTATCATATTTTTTTTATTTTTTTATCGTTTTAGCAGTGGCATGACCCATCTTGGGGATTGGGTGCATTACATATTTCATCCTCACAGCTATAAGATCCCTATGCATAATACATATATCTAGTCCTCATGTAGGAGTCAATCATGTTATTTTTGTACCTCTAATTTTGCAAACATGTGCATGTAACAATTACTGTTAAAATTATGCATATTGTAAACTATTTCATTAGTTAAGTTACAAGTCATCATTCATCTAATTTTATGGGAAGCACAGATGAACTAATATAAATTCCAATCATTTAAACATAATCTCTTCTCAATTTTCTTTCCAATGGATGTACTCATGCATCATTCTAAGTTTTGGGCTAAAAGTTATATCTTTTTGAATTTTCCATTTCTACTCAATTATGCATTATTTTGATTGGTGAAATATAGCCGAGAGGCCATATTCTACCCTATGTAACATAAAATATATTAGGAATTCATTTTTTTTAATATGATGAATAAGTAGGATTTATGATTTTGAGCACGCGACAATTTTCGGATCTAGAATCCGATGCTTCAGTCAAATTCTGTATAAATATGGAATTGATGACTTTGCACTTTTTACATTTCCTCCATAATTAATTTTTTTATCCAAAATTGTTATCTCCCAAATGTAAAAAAAACTGGCAAAAAAATAAAATAAAAAAACAACTTTCTCAAGACAAAGTTGTTTGGATTGTTGAGGAGGTAAAGTGTTGACTAATTTTTTTTTTCCAGATTTTTGATTTGGGGTCCTTTTTCCTCCTTTGAAAGACAATTGTTCGGATTGTTGAGGAGGTAAAATGTCAACTAAATTTTATTTTTTTTCAAATTTGTGATCTGGGGTCCCTTTTCTTCCTCTGAAAATTTCAAATATTCCCCAAAAGTGTCAAAATATTGTTTTTTTTCCATGTTTTAGCATCCCCACTCAAAACCCTTTTGAATTTTTCCAAAATCCTAATTGGGTATCTTTATGCATTCTTTTTGGACGCTCCATAAAACTTTCATCTTTATATGGGTCTCGGTCACTGAGTATGACCTAGATATTTAAAAACTACCCATTTACTTTTAACAAATAATCGAAGAAGAATTGACCCATGACTCTCATTAACACTTTTGTATCCTTCATCATTATGGACATACCCCTTAAATGTCATTTGATTTTGAGTTTTTATGCTCTTGTTATGGCCAAAGCAAGTTTTTGGTTCCAAACATTTTTTAAAATCCATGTTTGTCTTTCTCCTTTCCTCTCTCTTTTCTTCTCCTTTCTTCTCTCTTTTCTTCTCCTCTCCTTTCTCTTATTTCTTTCTTTCTTTCTTCTTCTCTTCTCATTTTCCTTTTTCTTCTTTTTATGTATGTGTGGAGGAATAATGCACCTGCATTCCACATTTCGCAACCCACATTCTGCCATGTCTTGGACTTAGTCAATATTCCAAGTCCCATTGATCCAGGTGGATATTGGTGGCCACCCACTTATTCCAACTGGCTCCTCTTGTCCGTTTTTAGTTCAACACGTTCTTCTGTACTTCTTTGTAATTGTGAGTTCTACACTTTTGGGGTTGTATGAATCCCTACACATCTTCTAGGTGGATACTAGTGGCCTCTCACCTAATCCAACTAGATTATTTTGTATGTTTTCATGTCAACACATCTTGTTGTACTTCCAGGGCCGTTTTGGAGCCCTAAACAATGTTTTTTTTCGTCTAGCCACAATCAAAATGTAGACGGAGTTAGAGTTTGACAATGGAATGTATATTTCTATAAAAAACATTTCCAACGGGCTATCACACGCCTAAAATGGAGGTTGCATGCAAAATTTACGACCCCGGGAAGTTGAGGTACCAACTTACCCACAGGGGGCCCACATGAATTTTGGCGTTTCACCTCCTAGGGTTATGTTTTTGATGTCTAGGGTTTTGGAATTCATGAGTAATATCAAAAAGGCCTCTGGGGCCTCATTGTAATGATTATGCTAAGAAAAATGTTCATAGAAGCCACATCTCTCCTCAGAGATAGCTACCACCATTTGAGCAAGTGTTTCAGTTCTGTAGTTTTATAGTTTCAGCCTATTTCATTTATTCAATAGAATATATTGTTCACTGGATATATGTGTTGTTCTTCATATCTTTGTGTTTATTGTATTTAGTCTGTTAATCAGTTCGTTCCACTCCTAAATCCGGATTAGTGGTATCAAAGCGATTTTCTCTTAATTTATTTTTCTTCGCACATGTCCTCGACAAGATCTCGGTACAAGAAGTTGGGACTCGAACCAATCGAGTAGTTGCAAGATGGGTTGCACTGAGCATGACAACAACCCATGGGGGATGAAAAGAAAGATGATGGAGTAGGAGATCCTATTAGAATTTTGTTCAAGGAAGACCTCGTGCGACAAAGGAATGAAATGATGGACAAATTTGTGCAGATCCTTCGATGGCTGCCCACAGGAGAAACATCTTCATCAAGCGGCCATGCAATCCCCTTCAAGGTATAGGAAAATTTTAATATTCCATTATTTGAAGGACTGATACATGCAGATGTTGTAGATAATGGTTGAATTTGCTCGAAGGGTATTTTTCGGTCCACAATTTTTCCGATAGGGAAAATATTACTTTTTCACTCCTCAAGGTCATCCCCAATCTTAAGGATTGGTGGGATACTTACTCTAAGAAAAGGGCTGTAGAGGAATCTGCAATATTCGTGGTTTCCCCTACATGGGATTCCTTTCGGGACACCATTAAATAAAAATACTACCCTATTGGAAGCTACAAGGACCAGTACACCAGATGGACCACCCTGCGTCAAGAAAGGGACCAAACAGTACCAGACTTCACCAATATTTTCCATACCTTGCGCAAAAAATTTGGTATCAAATACTCTAAGAGACATCTGGTGCTAAAATACAATGGTTGTTTGCATAGATACATTCAAACATAAATGGATTTTCTGGAGATCGCCTCATTAGGCATGGCTTATATATATGTTGTCAAGATCGAGCATAAATTCAAGCAGAAGAGGCGAGAGTTTGGATCTGCAAACTCCTCACAGCCAAAGCAGGGAAAAGGAAACCCCAACCCACACAATAAGGGGCCGAGATGATATGGCCACTCTCAGGACAAACAGTCCAAGCCACAACATAAGAAGAGAAATGAGAAGACGAAGAAGGACATGGGAAAATGGTGTGAGTACCATAAAATCCCTTGGCACAACACTAAAGAATGTTGCTCCAAGAAGTCAATCGTGGGTGAGATGAAGGATTCTGAGTCAAAGGTTGATTTTGATTCCAAATCAAATCCAGAAGGAGGGAAGCAGATTATCGATGCAGAACCCAGTGCCACTGTCACTACCACCAAAGTCCAGCCAAGCGAACTAGAAGAACCAAAGGAAGGGGAACGCCTCTTTCACTCACAAATGTGGGTAAAGGGGGCTCCACTTCATTTCATTGTCGATAGCAGCAGTCAGAAGAACATGATCTCAGTAGAGGTCGTCAAGTGACTAGACCTTCCAACGACACCACACCCACAACCTTACACCATAGGTTGGCTTCACCAAGGGAGAGATCTTCGTGTCAGCCAATAGTGCCTTTTGCCCTACGACATCAAGCCTTTCAAATATGAGGTATTGTGTGATATTTCTCCCCTTGAAGTTTGTGATGTTCTTTTAGGACAACCATATTTGTGGAAGCGTCATGTTGTGTATGAGTCTAGACCCCACAATGTTATTATTACTTTGGGTAGACAATTGTACATGATACCAGATGTAGTGCCACTTATCGCTATTTATTTAATCTCTGCTAAGCAATGCAGTAAGGTCGTTTCACAGACCGAGAAGTTTGTTTTCTTTGTGATCTATGCTCACAGTAAGCAGAAGGTCACTGCCACATCCGTGGCCTCTACACAGAGCCTCTCTTTGCAGCAAAAACAAGTGGACATGATCGTGTAAGAATACAAAGACATCTTCTCCTCACCCATCAGGGTACCGACACACTGCCAAGTCAAGCATCCAATTGACCTAACCCCCGATGCACCTCTACCGAATGGACTAGTCTATCGTCGCTCACTGATGGAAAATGAAGAAATCATGTGTCAGATCCAATAACTTCTTCAAAAGGGGCACATCAAACCTAACTCCTCCCCTTGCAGAATCCCGATTGTACTGGTGCAGAAGAAGGACGAGACTTGGCGACTCTGCATTGATTACATAGCCTTAAACAAAATCATAGTCAGGAACCAGTACCCAATTCCCAGGATCGATGACCTTCTTGACCAACTCAAGGGGGAAAATTTCTTCAGCAAGATTGACCTAAAGTATGGCTACCACCAAGTTCCCATCGAACCAAATGATGTATGGAAGACAACCTTCAAATCCAAATAAGGTCTCTTCGAATGGATGGTCATGCCCTTTGGCTTAATAAATGCACCAACCACTTTCATGAGGTTGATGGATGATGTATTGAGACCCTTCACCAACTCTTTTGTGGTGATATATTTGGATGACATCCTCATCTTCAACAGAACTTGGGAGGAGCACATGTAACATATTCAATAGGTTTTGAGAACTCTGCGATAGCACAAGCTATATTCCAACTTGGAAAAATGCTATTTTGGCATGAATATGGTCCAATACTTGGGCTACATTGTTGATGAGCATGGGGTACATGTTGATCCATCTAAGATCCAAGTCATCCGTGTTTGGCTTTCCTTGACCACACTAACCGAGCTTCAGAGCTTCTTGGGACTGGCCAACTTCTACCGATGGTTCGTGTTGGGATTCTCCCATATTGCATGGGCCCTCAGCCAGGTGACCAATGGCGGTGGCAGAGAAATGTTTGTGTGGGGGAAGGAACAAAAATGAGCATTCAATGATCTGAATCATCGCTTGTGCTCATCTCCAATTCTCTCCTTTCCCTATCTGTAGCAACCGTTCGATATTAATACTAATGCATCTGACTATGTTGTAGGCACAATTATCACTCATCAAGGTCATCTGATAGCATACCATAGTGAGACACTCTCAGATACTGTCCAGAAATACCCCACCTATGACAAGGAAATGTATTCCATTGTACAAGCCCGTCTTCAATGGAAACATTACATTTTAGGAAAGGATATGATCATCCATACTGATCACAACCCTCTGTAGTTCATCCAGACACAAGGGAAATTGTAGAATGATTGCCATCAGAAGTGTTCCAACTACCTACAGTAGTTCCATATCAACATCAAGCATAAGACAGGGATATCAAATCATGTTGTTGACTGCCTCAGTCTCCCTCCCGTGGATGCACTCACCACTGTGCTCCATTCCTGTGGACATGAGGCATCTGAGTGGCCCCAACTTTATCAGTAAGATCCAGACTTCACCACCACCTATCATCTCTTGGGTACAGTCGTGATTGTCACCGATTTTCACATTCAGGATGAACTATTATGCCATTTGGGCCATCTCTAAGTTCCTACAAGTGAGCGTGCAAATCTGATTTGGGAATCCCACTACATTCGGATGGCAGGACATTTTTGCATGGAGAAAACTGTGGTTGTTCTTCATAAACAATTTTATTGGCCAAAACTTCGACAAGACGTCAACAAATATATCAGATCATGTACTACTTATGCCATTTCCAAGCCAACCATCAAGAATCAAGGATTATACACCCCTCTTCCTACTCCCAAGAAGTCTTGGGAATCCATCTCAATGGATTACATGTCTGCCATTCTGTCCACTAAGCAAGGAAATGACTGTGTACTTTTGTTCATTGATCGATTTTCAAAGATGGCCATCCTCACAACCTGCAAGAAGAATATCACAGCGGTAGATACTGCCAAGCTCTTATTCGAACGAGTGTGGGTCCATTTTTGGATACCATAGATCATCATCTCTGACTGGGACAACAGGTTCCTTATCACATTTTGGTCGAGTCTCTGGTAACTATTGGACACCAAGATCACTAAATCCATTTATTTCCACCCCCAAACAGACGGCCAACCAAAGGTCGTCAATCAAATGATTGTGCACATCCTGTGAATGTACAACTCTAAGCATCCATGTACATGGGATGAGAGTCTCCCATATGTTCAACACATTTACAATGGGGCTCTCCATAGCTCCACCAACCATAACCCATTTTAGGTGGGGCTGGGATTCCAGCCCTTGGATCCCATTGATGTTACACTACCTCTTGCCACCACACATACATACTCTTCCCATGTTCATTTTGAGACTGACAAGGCCACTAGATTCATTGAGCAGATTTAGCACATCCGCCAACAGGTCCAGGAGATTTTGCAGAAATCCAATGCTAAGTACAAGCAACGCCATGATCAACACAGGGTACCGCAGTAGTTTTAGGTTGGAGACAAAGTCTGGTTACATTTGCAGAAGGAACATCTTGCAGGTCCCCATCGAAATCTCCTCCCAATTCGCTATGGGAGTTACACTATCACCAAGGCTGTGGGTAGAAATGATTTTGACACTCCACCCTTCCTTGGCCTGCACCCAATGTTCAATGTGGACCTCCTTCGGCCATATTTTCCACCATTATTGGACATAGAGATCACAGAACAATTGACACCAACATAGTTCAACCTTGATTGCATGGCACAAGCATCCACTGATCAGATAGTGGACACACAGGTCAAAGGCACTCGCTAGCAGAGGATCCAGCTTTATCGAGTTGTCAAGGCAGGGAAACTCCTATACCAAGGAAAGTGGCTCACCCAGGGCCAAATCCAACATAATTTTCCTCACCTCATGGGGGAAATCAATGCAATGGAGACTATTTCTTCATAAGGGGTGAGGATTGATCCAAGTGGATATTGGTGGCCACCCACCTATTCCAACTGACTCATCTTGTACGTTTTTAGTTCAACACGTTCTTTTGTACTTCTTTGTAATTGTGGGTTCTACACTTCTGGGGTTGTTTGAATCCCTACACATCTTCCAAGTGGATACTAGTGGCCTCTCACCTAATCCATTTGGCTTGTTTTGTATGTGTTCATGTCAACACATCTTGGTGTACTTCCAGAGCCATTTTGGATCCATAAACAATGTTTTCTTGGCTTTCCATAGTCCAAGTGTAGATGAAGTTAGAGTTTGATGGCATAATGTTTAGTTATCTGAAATACCTTTCCAACGAGCTATCATGCGCCTAAAATGGAGGTCGTATGAAAACGTTATGACCCCGAGAAGTTGAGGTACCAACTTACCCATAGGGGCCCACATGACTTTTGGCATTTCACATCCTAGGGTTAAGTTTTTGGATGTATAGGGTTTTGGCATTCATGAGTAATATAAAAAAGGCCTCTGGAGCCTCATTGTAATGATTATGCTTAGACAGATGTGCATAGAAGCCACATCTCTTCTTAGATATAGCTACCACCATTCGAGAAAGTGTTTTAGTTATGCATTTTTACAGTTTCAACCTATTTCATTTATTCAATAGAATATATTGTTCATTGTATATATTTGTTTTTCTTCATATCTCTATGTTATTGTATCCAGTCTGTTAATTAGTTCGCTCCACTCCTAAATCTATATCACCCATGCAGATGAAAAGTGCATCCACACTCGTGTCCAACACCTGCATCTCCACAAGTCTTTGGGACTTAGTTGAATTTCCAAACCTTTTATGCTTGTGTGGAGGAATACCCATGTGGAGGGATAATGCACCCACATGTTCTCTTGCATCCGCATTCTACATTTTGCACTCCACCATGTCTTAGACTTAGTCTATTTTCCAACACCCTTCACTGCAGACCCTAATCTCATCACCGTGGACCTACCACCATGATACTCCATGTCACCTGACACATGGACTCCACTTCATCACTTCCACATCACCTAACGCATGGCCTCCATGTCATCAGGTACAAAAGTTTTTCTGAATTTTCCAAAACTTCTCAAAATTACTAATTTTCCAAAAACAAAAAAATCGACTACCATGGGAAATATAAACTTAGCTTCCCATGGCTGAAATTGACCTTTTGTTTGTCAATTTGGCATCCCATTTCCAATTACACACATATTTCACAGTTTTTCCCAAATTCGACAGAGACTAGTGCTCTACAACAACGAATTTGTTAAATCCACGCTAGTCTTTGGCCCATACAATTGTGGTGTTGAACCAAAAACTATGCTAGCAATCTGTAATGTCCCCAGATACCCACTGAAGCACTCTACCACACATTTTTTCCTCCTATACCACTCTCTAACATACCCAACTACTTGGTTGGGCCACATTACTATGAAATTGACTGTCATTCGATTCAAATGTGAAAATATAAACATCATGAGATACACACTCATGCAAATACCATTAATAATTAAACCCATGAATTCAACTGGTTTGAACATGCACAACAACAATTAACACACACAACAACATTCATATATGCAAAATATAAAGTAAATGCAACATTCAATCATAACATTAAAACTATAAATGAATGGCACACAAACATAAGCATATGATCCAAAAAGATCTTTTAATGACTATGGTTGAGTTATTAATTGCATGTGTTAATTAAGTATAAAATAAAATCAAGTATTTTTACACTACTTTTAAGGATAAAAATGAAAATATGGAAATGGAGAAAGGTGAGAAATGATAAAATACTCAATCTCCAAGTTGAATCACTCAATTTTCCCAAGAAATCAATATTGGATGTGCATTTTGGTGAAGCAAGGCCATTTTGGTTAATTTTAGATAAAATTGCTTAAGTTGTTGACTTGGCGTATTCAATATGGGTAAATGGAGATGAATTTGAAAATTATGAAACATGGGTTTTGTCGAAATGCGAAAATCTATAGACATCTAGTATTAATTTTTCAAAAATGCACCTACACAAATTTCGGCATGCATTCATCTAAGCCCTCTTGTGCATATTTATGTCTTGTTTTTAACAACAAATTGGGAAGTTTTGAGAAATTTATGCAAATTCAATATTTTTAATGAATTTTGTAAACCATGAGAATATGAAGGGTTGTATTTTGAATTTGAACAGTTAAAGTAGTTGAAAGGACAAAATCCAATGAGCACAAGCATATATATGAAGTTTTTGAATGAACAAAGTGCCTTTGGCTCTCCTTTTGATTTGGGTGTTTGTAGTGTTTGTTGTTGTGGGATCTAGAAGCCTCTACATAGGTTCTACAAACGTAATGAATCCCAAAAGAATTGGGCATGGACTCAATAAAGTTGTAGATATTATTGGTCAAAGTTTTCCTTGTAATTTTTTGTGATAAGAAAGTACGTGTGTGAAATGTTTACTTAGATTAATGCATTTACAATTTTTGGCTTTGTCATGAGTGCTTCCATTGTGTGACTTTGATTTGCAATCCCTCAAACATCGCATCAAGTGGTATCATAGTGAATGAATCTTGAAATTCAATACTCCTAGCTACAATAGATAATTCCAATAAAGAGTGAATCTCTAGGTAGAATTGTCTGAGGAGAGGAGTGTGTGGAACCTGGTTTTTGAAGATGCCCATTGTAGAAGAAATTTCTAACAAAGGGTGAATTTCTAGGTGAATTATTTGAGAAGATAAATGATCGCACAAGTTGCAAAGGGTTGAGTTGTAAACATGTGGGAAAATATAACAACAATATTTATTTGAAAGACTCGAGGAACTGATGCAAACAAACACTAAATGAGGCAACCTACATAAGAAAAGAAAAATAATTTAGTATTGTTGAGAGTGGACATGCTAAATAAGACATGACAGGAAGAAGAAAACTTCCTATAAGTGGTATATGAAGAGACATTAGAATAAGTGAGGAAGATGTTTTAACAAAATTTAAAGAATTTTTATTGGAGACGTGGAAGAGAATGGACGCCAACGAATTGGATCAACATAGAAGATTGCCAAAAAGTGCAGAAAATGAAGGTAAAATTGATGAGGAAGAAGAGAAACCTTGTGTTTCTAGAAAAGAACCAAAATTAATAAACAAAATGAAGCAGACCAAAACAAAGTTGTTTGTATATTCTGAGAGTGTAAACCCAAAAGAGTTGCTTGAACGTATTGAAGACATGTACTAATATTTTGAGTACAATGAGATTAAATATTTTCATAGAGTGAACATTACATGTGGAAGATTGAGGAATTATACATATGTGTGGTGGGGAAATTTGAAAATGGATAGAAGAAGAAGAGACAAAGTGAAGATTCAAACATGATACAAGATAGTTGCAGTTATGAGAGGTAAGTCCCTAACTTTTGATTATCTTTCAAGCATGATTAGAAGATTAAATATTTTCATTAAGGAAAGAAATATGTAGAAGATTGTTTTAAAAAAATTGTAGATTGGCTACGAGAGTAGGACATAGAAGAGAGAGTGAGGAGAATTCCATGAAGTTTTTGGATAGTCTTAAATTGTCCATCAAGAAGAAGGTGTGTGCGAAGAAGGTGTAGACCATAGAGAAGTTGTTGGTAAAGAGAAAACAAAAGAACATGTAGAGAGAGAGGAGAAGGAAAAATAAATTCTCCCAAATATGGTTATAGAGAGTGTTGATTATGAAAGTGGATTACATTTTAAGGAGGAAACCAATAAAAAAAGTGTGTGAAGTGTGTATTTCTAATAGCATGCCAAAAGAGAGTGCAAAGGGAGGGTTTGCAGTAGAATATTGCAATGAAAAGAATGAGTTAGATAATTGTGTGCAACAAACTCAAAAGGAAACGATGAGTAATAGTCTACTGAAGAGAGTGAATGTGGAGGCCAAATATATGATTGTAACAATGAGTGATGTAACTACAAAAACAAGTGTTTCGTATATGAGTCTTATTACATTAACAAAGTTGTAAGGGACTGATGTTGCAACAAAATATGTTTTTGCAAAATAGAGTGATTTTGTAGCAATGGAGTTGCAAAGAGATGATTTCGTAACAAATGTAACAATCGAAGAGATGTGAATGGGAAATGTTGACTCCCATAATTGTATGAGTGTTGATGTATTTGCGTGGGAAACAATAAACAATTTGGTTGAAATGTAGAAGCAAACTAGATAAAAAAATGCACAATTGCAGCAAGAGAGTGAAGATGGAATGAAGTAGCAACACGATGAAGATGATTGCAGCAAGACCTCAAAAATTTCTAACAAAGGGAGTATGATGGAAGAGCATCCCTAGCTAAGAAAGATCTCCTACATGCATTTGAATTAATATTTATGTGTGGAAGACTTAGAAGTACTTTTAGTCCAAAGTTTGAGACTTGGGAATGCCTACTTTGCCCTAGCTCCTAGGCATGTATTTTTAAAGTTCCAAATATGATTTCCCTGAATTGTGGAAACAAGGGCAACTTTGTTTTAAAAAACAATTGAATGTAAGAGTGGAGTCATGGTAGAAGATAAAAAAAAGTTTTATAAAAAATTGAATGTAAAATGCAAAGCATCTTACAGATCTTGATTTGGCTCCTTATCTTGGCCATGAAATGCATTTTAATGATGATGGCATGCATTTCTTGGAAATGTTAAAAACGATGTTTGAGGGCAATTTTGCAGGCAAACTACATGCATTGATGTTAAATTGAGGAAATCATTAAGACATGGGTTTTGTGCCCAACATGGAAAATTACCAAATAGTATATATGTTTTCCTTATATCATTTATGATGAAGAATTTGTGTTTGTTATTGTAATCCCTCATAGAATTTTTGAAAAAAATCATAAAAAGAGAGTAGAGTTTAAATATTTTTATACAACATCAACTTTTAGGGCTCAAATTAAAAATCTAAAAATGTAGAAAGGCGAGGAATGATAAAATACACAATCACTAAGTTGGATCACTCAATTTGATCAAGAGAAGAACCTTGGGTGTGTATTTTAGTGAATGAAGGCCATTTCGGTCAGTTTTAGTGAAAATTGCATAAGTCGTTGACTTGGAAGAATTGATACAGGAAAATGGAGGTGACTTTGAAAATTATGAGGCATGTATTTTGTTGGAAAAGCAAAATTCCACTAACATCAAGTCTCACTTTTTCAAAAGGACATATGTACGAATTTTGGCAAGCATTTTTCTAAACCCTCTCACACATATTTGTACCCTATTTTTACAACATGTTTGTAAGTTTTGAGTAATTAATGCAAATTCGACATTTAGTGAAATTTGTAAACCCTAGGAATATGAATTGTTGTATTTTGAATTCCAATAGTTAAGGTAGTTGAAATGCCAAAATTCAATAAGAACAAGCATAAATATGAAGTTTATGAATGAAGGAAGGGCCTTTGTCTCTCCATTTGATTTTGGTTTTTGTACTATTTATTGTTGCAAGATCCAAAGACATGTACATAGGATTTGCAAATGTAATAAGGATCAAGAGAATTTTCCATTGACTTAATAAAGTTGCAAATATTGTTGGTGAAAGTCTTTGTTGTAATTTTTTGTGATAACATACTAAGTGTGTGAATTGTCTATGCAAATTCATGCATTTACAATTTTGTGAGTTGTTGTGTGACTTTGATTCACAAACCCTCAAGCACTACATCAATAGGTGGCTTTGGTTTTAGTGAAATATTTATGCTATGGTGGCAAAGCAACGTAAGATGGTGTTTCAAATAAGAGAGTATTAGGATGAGATCTTATGTGATTACACTAAGAGAAGTAAGGTTCATTCTCAATATGGATGAGATGTGTAACATTTGTAAATCAAAATGGAAAAAAACTGAAATCTATAATGTAAAAAGAATAAAAAATATCAATCATTAATTACACGATATAGCCAACATATTGTTAATAGTGGCTTGCTTAATTGGTAAAAGTGAGGTGCTAATGTAGTCTCTACCATGATTCAAGTCTCACCAACAACATGATGTGATAAGACTTTGTGACAAAATAATTGAAATAATATGAAATTGTCTTAGAGTTAATATGGATCAATGTTGGTGTTATAGTCATTCATGTTTGTCTCTTGTTGTCACACGAAGTCCATGATTACATCAAGAGAAGTGAGGTGCATTCTACACCCTAGTATGAATGAGACAAGTAACATTCGTGCATGATGTTTATAAATCAAATAGGGAACAACTCTATAATGTAAATTTTAAAACAAAATCACCAAACATGTATATATAGTTCTTTTCCAAGGTAAACCTCGTGGGATCCCTGAATCTTCCCCAAAATATTTAGATGGAGGGTGGTTCAATTTCTAGTGACAATAGCGAGTGGTAACCCCAAAGGAGTCAACTAGATTTGAATATGTGACCTATGGCCTCCTTGTCATCTACATGCCTCAAGAAAATGATTCAATTTTGGGGCTACCAAACACATACACACACATATATGAGCTTCATGCAAGTGGTCTTCGGGTCGATCCCTTGGCCTCAATACCTCTATTGCATGTTTCTCTCAATGTCCCTACTAGGTCAAGCATCGTAATCAACATCAATGGGTTTACATTAGGCACAATATACAAAATGAGAGGAAGTTCCCAAGGGTTTCCTTGCGAAGTTTTCATATATATAAGCCATCATAGATCCATCTGAACTCTCAATATTTAAGCACAATATTTAAGCATTGAGATATTTTGATCTCGATTTCTTTTTTATCCCTCTTGGTGCTTAATAAATATGGGGTTAAGATGGATCTATGTTGCTAATATGACAATAGTGTAAATCATGGTGGAAGGAAGGAGATTGATACATTCTCAAAGAAAGGGGAAGAAGCTCCAATTGTTATCCATGAGAAAAGAAGAGTCAAGTGTTATTGTTGTCATACTTGAATTTTTTTTTAGTATGGTGAAAAAGACACAAGGATTTTTTGCCTTGTTGCAAAAGGAGGTGGAAAATTGCACATATTTACAGTTTCATGTTGATCCAGACCCCCCTTCTCTCCCTCAGGGATGCGCGACCTCCCGATCAAGGATCTTCGATTATCTGAGTCAAATCGGCTCTGTAAAACCTTAATGGTCTCACTTGTGACTAAACACATGCCCTTTCAGTATTTTGGTGCAGGTTCTATGACACCCACAATCTCTTCCTTTGTGTTGCTGAACTATCGAGTTTCAGGCGCTAGCTCCTCTTCCATTAGCCTTTTCCCATATGTGACCTCGGTCTATGTACTCACGTAATCACACGATTGCAGGGCGATCTAGAGTGGTTTGGAGCCACACCGCTTTTCTCCTTGCAATTCACTATCATCTGCCACATATCCCTTTGGAAATACCGTGGTTTCAATTGCGGCCCGCTCTAAGAATTTTAAAACCCGATCACTTTCTGTCCCCGCAATTAAGAATGACTGTCAATATTGTGATATCGAGAGTTTCCTCTGGATCAATGGCTGAGATCTATCTTCTCTCTGCCTTGGTCAACTATCATTCAATGACCCTTTTCCTCCTTTCGCATGCACTCCCAGATCTCCACAATCTATCGACGCGTGCTCTCTTTCCAAATCGATGGTTACGATTGATTTCTCCTTTCAGGCTTTGGGAGTTTCAATTCTCAAATCTCACCTCCTCCACAATACTTCCACCTGAATTTGATGATCTGTCGACGCGTGTTCGTCACAGATTGACTGTTGTGGTTCACTTTGATATTCGGGCTTCGAGAGTTTCAACTCTCAGCCTTCGCTTTCTCTCGTAGTGTTTTCACCTGAAGACGACGACATGTTGACACGTGTCCTTCACATATCAACGATTGTGGTTCACTTCTCTCTTCAGGCATCGGGAATTTCAACTCTCATTCTTCACTTTTTCTCGTAGTGTCTTCACCCGAAGATGATGATCTGTCGACGCGTGTCCCTCACAGATCGACAGTTGTGGTTCACTTCTCTCTTCGGACTTCGAGAGTTTCAACTCTCTGTCTTCGCTTTCTCCTGGGGTGATTTCACCCAAAGACGATGATCTGTCAATGCATGTCCCTCACAAATCTATGAGCATGGTTCTCTTCAGCTCTTCAGGCTTCAAGAGTTTCAACTCTCAACCTTTTCCCTCTCCTTGTCTACAAATTTCCGAAGTTGTATATATTACGCCACCCATCCCTCTGGATGATGGATGGTCCCTAGCCTCTTCAGGACTTTGGTGAATCCTCCCTCGTGTGTGTACACAAAGACTTAAATTTGCCCAGATCCGACGATCTAGAACGATCCCGCTCCCTCTTGAACGGATCTTAGTCGATGACTCATGAAGTCTTCAAAACCTCATTTCCCTTGAATATTTCTCTCGTTATCTCTTGTGAGATTTCTCCTTTGAACCCTTTGACTCCTTAGAGGGTTACCTCAACACTTTGTTTAATTTTGGATCTGTGCACTCCTTGCAACATATTCTTACACAAGACTTATCTTCTTGCGGATGACCGTGCATGCCTTGCAGCAGTTCCTTTGCACTCCTTGCAAATGGAAATTTTACGCTACCTCTTCTGAGCTTATGAGTCAAAACATAATCTGTCACTCCTTGCAGCATATTCTCACACAATACTTAAGTTCTTGCGGATGACTGTGCACACCTTGTAGCAGTCACTTTTCACTCCTTGCAAAGGGGAAGTTTCGCACTATCTCTTCTGAGCTTCTGAGTCAAAACAAACTCTGTCAATGCACTCCTTGTGGACTGTATGCACACGTTGCATGAACTCAACGAGGAGAAAAATCAAAACTTATCTAAACACTTCACAGTTTCATATACTCAACAACATAACTCATTCATGAAAACAAAATAACAAGAAATTGTAAATAGTAGCAACACCATGCATTGGATCAATTTTCCTTTGTTATATTCATTTAAAAGTAAATGGCTACAACTATGATAAAACAACAACTAAAAACTCAACAACAGCTGAATCACAACAATCTCCTACTAACTTGCAACAACCTCATTTGCGCATACAAAACCTCTATTTATCCTAGAGGGTTCCTAGGGTTCCCTCCGACTCAATACATCATCAAGAGGAGGGGACATTGTCATCAACATCAGGAACATTGTCGGTCATATCTATAGGTCATCGAAATTTTTTCTCATCATCAAAATCAATAGAAAATGAACATCATCATCATCTACAACAAGGAGCTAGAGTAACATCATCATCAACAACAACAACATGAAGCTAGAACATCAGCATCATCATCATATACAACACGGAGCTGGAGTAACATCATCATCATCATCAACAACATGAAGCTAGAACATCAACATCATCAACATCATCAACATCATGAAGTTGGAACATCAACATCATCAACAAGAAGTTGAAACAACAACATCACCAACAACATGAAGCTGGAACTTCAACATCAATATGTGGAAACATAATGAGGCAAGTGCATCAACAACATATGTGGTACTCTGATAGACCATCCTTACCGGACCTTCAGGATCTACCCATGAATCATAATATTCCCTAGGATATAAAATCCTAACAAGATGGCATATGGTACTCTGACAGACCATCCTTATCGGGCCTTCGAGATATTCCCAAGAATCATAATATTCCCTAGGATATAAAATCCTAATTGAGCTACCACTACCTACCACAACTGGCATATACATGCATAGGTACTCTGACAGACCATCGTTACTGGACCTTCAGGATCTGCCCATGGATGATAAGTCCCCTAGGATATAAAATCCTAACAGAGCTACCCGTTGTTGGTTAGGATACCATAGTATCATCAACATCACTCCCCCTTCCGAGGGAGGTCCTTTTGGACTACACCAAGCTTGTATTGGAAGTACTCAAACTTCACATGAGACAAAGGCTTAGTCAACACATTTGCAACCTGCTCATCTATGCCAACATATTGGAGATTTACATCTCCC
>ML876741.1:6350-18174 GCA_009831015.1 Picea engelmannii
AATAAACTAACACAGATGAATAGGACACATGAACACCAGGATTTAAGGTGGAAACCCAAATCGAGAGAAAACCACCGCTGTTGTTGTCTCTGTCTTCAATGATTATTATTAAGAAAACATTCTACAACAATGTACTAGTGCAGGCTCATACTAGTACGCAGGCTTCTACCTGTAGAAGGCTACAACCTTCTCTCGTTTACCATCCTTTCCTAGAAGAGAGCTTCAATCCCCTGAACATAGCACCAATTTCTACTGGCAGATTGCTACTACTGAAGGGTTTAACCCTCATACTCACTGCAGACCACGTTTCATTAATTTTCACACTGGATCAGGCAGTTTGATCTAGTAGTTATGAGAGTAACTGAAATTATCTCAAGAGTAAACACAGATCTACAGACTCCCAGGCAGTTATCAAAAGACACACATTAAACAAGTCAATAAACCTGGAGATGATGCCTCTGCTCTCATGGTTGCTGAACCCACAGCTGAGATCTCTCTGTCAATGTAGATTTGTTGCCCGACTGCCACCAGGAGGTTCCTCTTTCCTCAAGCCTTCCATGCGGCCTGCACAAATGACCTCACCCACCAGTAGATATCCATACTGTCAGAAAATGGCCCATCCTCAAAAGGACCTCTGCGACCTATCACTGTCCTCCTTTTCTTTTGCCAAAGCACCTGTAGGAAGAGCATCGACCCCTTCTTAAGCCCATTGATCCAGGACTCGTTCAACGCTCATTGGGTCCCATATTTATTGCCTGGGGAAAATCGGGCCCCTTTTTGAAATTTGAATTAAACCTATGTGCACCTTTTCGAATCGGGTTTCGGCATTCCATATGCCAACTCCTTCCAGCTACACAATGGTCCATGTGACCTGCCTTCGTGCAACCTTGGTCTTATCACTCCATCGAAGTTTCGGCACTTGCGATGACAAAATGTTTAAGTCAACGGGATTCACAATTTCCCGATTCGCGATGCGCTTCAGCCCTCCTCACTGAGCCCAGGTCCATGTGACCATTACCCATGACCACAACCTAACCCCGTCGGGTCTATGGGGTTTGTGATGCATCAATGCATTCACCCGCGTGATTCCCGATCGTCCTAATCCCGACGCTCCTTTCATATGCTGACAGCTGGCCTCCACTACGCCTTTGTCCTCCACAACTGTACCCCACTCATCGGGATTTCGCGGATCATGATTTCGAAATGCACAAAACCTTTGTGCCCGGGATCTCCGATATCCCGATTTCCGATTAGCCGATGAACGACTTCCTGTCGGGCCTTTCGTCGATGGCACCAATCTCCTGCCACGCGTCCTCTCAGATGGACGTTCCCGATTGTGTCAGGATTTCGAGACTTCCGATGTCCTGTTTCTTTTGACCTTGGGAACTCCGATTTCCCGATTGGCGATATGCCGACTCGCTCCTGATTTCCGACACTTGTCCCTCAGATGGACGGTCCCGATCCCTTCGGGATTTCGAGACTTTCGATCTCTCATTTCCTTCGACCTCAGGAACTCTGATTTCCCGATGTCCAATATGCCGACAGTGTCTTGATCTTCGACACCTGTCCCTCATATGGACGGTCCCGATCGTCGATGCCTCTGCTGACGTCATACATGGTTTGACACGTGTTAGATCCTGCCCCATGTCACTCTGATTCGTGACTTATATGTGCATGAAGTGTTGAATCTGCCTGACACCTGTCATTCCCTGGTTGTGCCATGTGTCCCTTGCTGACATGGTTTGCTGTCGTGAGTTGGATCAATGGTCCAGATGCATTCTTGGCTCAGCGGCTGCGATTTCATCGCGAAATTGCATATCACGATTTTGGGGTTTTCGTTGTCATTGTTCACGAGACTCGTGAAACTCCGATTCCCAATTCTCTGATGAAGCCTCCTGTCTACACGTGGATGGTCTCGATCGCTGCTTGATTTAACGACTGTGATCAAATCACGAAATCGCATATCGCGATTTCAGAGTTTTCATTGTCCAATGAATTGGACATTTCAAAGTCCTGATCCCCAATTCTCCGATGGCTTATCTCCCTCGCATATTTTGCAGATCTGACGGCTGTCGGGTATCTGCTTCCAATCTGACGGTGCAGATCACTTCTTCTACATGCCAACTCCTGTGCTTAACATCTGTGCAGCTTCTCCCGATCCAACTGCTGTCGGGATTTTCGAGTGAGATTCGACGGCTCTCGGTCTCTTTCCTGTGCTCCTTGCACGTATAAGAGCGCTATGCCTCCTGAGCTTATTCTCCTCGAATCCTTAACGGATTTCGATGTCTGCGCGCGATCATTCACCTCTCTAAACTTTGTCTTTTGTTTTCCTATCATCCTATAAAACATGCCAACAATCCTTTGTACATTCTTCCTGTATACATGCCTTCTTCATTGCTGTACTTGCCATCAATGACAAGCATATGCTACCTGTTAAACATGTCCAACAATAATCATTCAAGTAATACATAACCCATTAAGTTTGTCAAATCCTCAAACATTGCCAACAGTCACTCTGCAGAAACAAAGAAAGAAAATCAGCCACCAAGAAGGAATGAAAGAAAAGGTACCAGAACTAAAGGTACCACAAAGAAGTCGACCTCCTCAAAGAAGACAGATTTTTTCAAGGTACAAAGGTTTTTTCTATGGTTATTGCTTTTTCTTCTTTAATTTTGGTCACAAAGCTATAAACTGTTCTATAAGATTTAGATATGAACAATCAAGATATTCAACGAATAACCATCTTCCACAAAAAAGATCGAGACCTTCAAGCAACAAACAACCTCAGACTATAAATCATACGATGGTTGAGAAAAGGATGCACGTTAAGCATAACAATAGTTATGAGCATAAAAATTGCTATGATCCTCTATTCAGTGAACCAAAATGTTACATCTACCGTAATTATGGACATAAAGCTGTAGATTGTCGATTAACAAATTACAAGACAGATTTGATTCCCACTGCGTAAAATGTCAAGGTTTGGAAGAAGAAAGTAGATGACAAGTGTGGACCAGTGCTATCAGCCCAAAAACAAAATAATTCCTGGTATATTGACAACAGATATTCCAAACATATGACTGGAGACAAAATTAAGTTTCTAACTTTAAGTGAAAACAAATCAGGGAATGTAACTTTTGGAAATGATGAAAGAGGAAAACTAAAAGGTAAAGGAATGGTAAGCCTGAGTAATGGAAAAGGAAAAGCTCAAGATGTGTTGTTTGTAGATGGTCTGAAAAATAATCTACTAAGTGTCAGTTAAGTTTGTGACAAAGGATGTGAAGTTGCTTTTACTTCTAAATACTGTAAAATAAAGTCTTTGAGTTTAGGACAACTGGTTGCAAAAGGGATAAGAACAAAAAACAATGTTTATGTGTTAAATGAAGAAAATAAAGAATGACATTTAAGAAAATATGATGAAAGCTGGTTGTGGCATAGGAGACTTGGACACCTAAATTTTGATCATATAATCAAGCTCAGAAACAATGGGTCAGTAAAACATCTTTCGAAGATATCAAAGCCATACGACTCTGTTTGTAAACCTTTCCAGATAGGAAATCTTACTCGCACTCAGTTCAAATCTAAGAACGTTCCTTCAATAGAAAAACCTCTCCAGTTAGTACATATGGATTTATGTGGACCATAAAGAAAAGAATGTACAGGAAAAGAAAACTATTTTATGTTGATTATTGATGATTATTATATACTAACATGGGTTGCCTTTTTGAAGGAAAAATCTGAAGCATTTGAAAAATTCAAAGTGTTTAAGGCTCTGACTGAGAATCAAATAGGAAAAATATTGAAGGCGATAAGGTTTGATAGAGGATGAGAGTTTAGTTCAGGGAACTTCAAAGAGTTCTTGTGATAAACATGGGATCAAATGAGAATACACTATTCCAAGAACTCCACAGCAAAATGGAGTTGTTGAGAGGCATAATAGATAAGTACAACAAATGGCAAGATCAATGATGAATGAAAGGAACATATCTCAAACATATTGGGTAGAAGCAATTCATACAACTGTTCATATCGTTAACAAAGCACATCTCAGACCACATAGTGACAAGACTCCTTATGAACTATGGTTTGGAAGACCTACTTCAATCAAACATTTTAAGGTCTTTGGGAGTAAATGTTATATCAATAACAATGATGAAAATATTGGAAAATATGATGATAGGGATGATGAAGGTATCTTCTTGGGATATGCTACAAATAGTAAAGGGTACATATGTTACGATAAGAGGCGACATAAACTAGTTGATTGTATAGACATAAAGGTTGATGAAGAAGTACCAGTCAGGAATGTAAACAGTGTTGAACCAAGCATAGAAGATATAGTTGAAGACGAAGATGAACATGACCAGGGATAAGGAAGAGAATATGAATCATATGAAGATACGGATACTCAGGCTAACACAAATCAGCAAAAAGAAGCAAAATCACCTCTCAGAATTGTTAGAAAGAATCATCCTGGAAATCAGATATTTGGAGATATAAATAAAGGAGTTCAGACAAGAAGGAAATTGATTAAAGACTCATAACAATCTCATGTTGCTTTTTTATCTATAGCTAAACCTAAAAATTTTGATGAAGCCAACCAACATGATGATTGGATTAGAGCAATGAATGAAGAGCTTGATCAGATTGAGAAGAACAATACCTGGGAGCTTGTCTCTAGACCTGAAGATAAGAATGTAATAGGTTCCAAATGGGTGTTCAAAAATAAAATGAATGAAAAGGGACAAGTTGTTAGAAATAAAGCCAGATTGGTTTGTAAAGCAGTTTTACAAAGGGAGTTTTGACATGAACATCAAGAGATAACAAAAAATAGGAGCTTCGGAGCTGAAACAACAAGGCTAGGTGAATTTTGGAGCATGTTGAAGCGTTTTATGGCATATTTGGAGCTAGAAATTGAAGAGACAAGTTGTCAGGATTGAAGAGTGAACTTATGGGTGATTTGCACTCTGTCAACAAGTGTTTGTTGTTGTTTTCATTGGTAGTGTTTCCTAGCAGTGAGCTCCTTTGAGTTCCCAACCGAGAGATTCCCCATTGCCTGTGCCAGAGAGACCTTGATAAATGAATGGGATGCCCTATGGATTGAGAGTAGTGACGAGGTACATTCATTGGGTTAGGAAATTCAAGAGGAAGAGAGCTTGAGGAAATTTAAGATAGTTTTAGGAGAAATCCAATGGGTTGTGAAATATTGAGTTGTGAGGGGATTGAGAGAGAATCCCTTTTTTGTGGATTCCTAGCCTCAACTCAGGGGTGACTTGCTGTCGAGACTTGGAACAACAAGTCTATGGTTGGGTGGAATGTTCTTCCTAGGAAGCTGGTTGCACAAACATTTTATAAAATATAAGTGCTTAATTATTTTGTTGAATTGTTTATGAGTTCATTGTTGTGCATTCACTCTCTGGATGAGAATCGTTTTCATAAGATGTTATAGATGTTTTATCAGTTGAATAGATGTTTTTTGAGAATGATGTAGTTGCATATAACTATGAATATCACAAATTAGTTAAAAAAAATGTGTTTAAACATAGATGGTAAGCTATCGTATTTTATTAGCAAAAAAAATTTTGTTTTTATGTGTTTTTCTGCAATAAATGTTCCCTGGTTAAGATGGTTATTGTTACAAAATGGTATCAGACCTCAAGGTTCAACATTGAACTGGTATGGTCTTGGAGCCAACATGAATTGAGTAGGTTCATGGTTGCAGATTTCGTTCTATGATGGTTTTGGGGAAAATGGTAGACACAAGTGAAATTCCCAAATTTACGAGCAAGTTAAGTACTTCAGAGTAGAGAAGAAGGTAATTCATGGCGTCGATTTGCAAGTTGCATAGTCGAATTTGGCCATCAAAATCGAATTCCTATGTACTCATGGAAACCATGAAGTTTTGTGATCAACGACCTAGATTTTTTTGATCGTGAGGATCCACCGTTGAGATTCAATCACAACATAATCCACATGGGAGATATGCATTGATGGTCGTGGTTATTATCGTCAGAATTTGATGGTCATAGTAGCCTCAAATGCCTGAAGTAGAGGCACTACGACGGGGAATTCTTTGAGATAAAACCTGGACCATATATCAACAATAGATGGGAAGTAATCTTAGTCGTAGATCGAGGTGGGGTCCTACTTAAGAAAGGAAAAAAGGGTGAGTAATGTCACGATGATGTCATGTTGATGAGGAATGCCAATGTGATAGATAGTGTGTTCCATGGGATGATGTGTGTTGACAGTTTTTTTGTCGATGGGGTGAGAGTGGGCCTAGTTGGGGGAATTGTCCCTTAGGTTTTCGCCTTAAATTATAGTCGTTGAATTTGGCGCAATGCATAGATCTGATTTGTTCATCAGGGGGGGTGTTGATCGGAGTAAGTTGCAACCCCTAAGGAGACATAATCAGATGGGAAGAACTCCAAGGGAGAGCAAGAGTCATTGATCATTTGGAGAGTAACCTCGGTTGATGATAGTCATTTGATCTGAAGTGGATAGACTCTAACGGGAGGAACTCTGAGGAATAATTTGGATCGTTGATCGGAGGGTGGCCGTGATGAAACGACATTCGTTGATATGGCATGGGCTCCACATGGTCGAGTAAGAAGGGGTTCAAGAGTATGGATGTTCATTTTCAATTGAGTTAATGACACCAACACTATTAGAGCCATTATCTACTTGACTCCAAGGACTGTTAGATTTGACGAAAGGATTTCCAATTGAGTGGGCATGTCGAAGTGGTCCAAGCCACTGGAACAGGTAATTTTCGATGGGAGGGACTCTCAGAAATGAATGGGGTTTTTCAATTAGGAAAGCGATGAGATTTAATCTCATCCATATATCTATGTGATTCCCACTTGATTTCTTAGTGTAAGACAAAAAAGGAAGGAATTATCTGTCGTGCAAGTGAAGGCTTCGAAGTAATCAAAGTTGTTTATTGACTCACTTCGATTGTTGTGGTTAAGTTATATATTAAAAGTGGAACGAAATGGAATATTTACAACCTAAATAATGATTTTGAAACAATTCCCCCAAGATCTCCTTTCCAACCCTCTAAATAACGATTCACATCCCTTTTCACCTTGGAATGCACTCATTATATAGGAGTTGGAGGCTTAACCACCATGAATTATTTTGGGATATGGTTGAGGATTTTGCTCCATAAGATGATATTAAGTCTACTTAAGATGGAGCCATAAGTTATGACTCAAACCTTTGGCCTCATCCTCTCAAAACAAACCCTTAGAATAAGGTGGATTAGTTGCAACTTCCTTTATCCACTTTAACACTCCCTCAACACTGAGCACAAGGCCTTGACAATGCTCCCTATACATGGTCAGGTGATCATTGAAAAGAGTTCATCGCTCCCTATACATGGGCATGGGAGTGTTGACCTTAAGAAAATTTCAAAATCTCAAGGTAAAAGACATTGTTTTGACCTTCTTATGATGGGTTTTATCCTCCACAAAGACTAGGGATTATGAAAAATGTTCTTCCATGGTGTCAAAGTTTGTGACACTTAATAAAGTGCATGTGACACTTAGCAAGGTGCATACGGCACTTGATAAAGTGCATGTGACACTTGGCAAGATGCATACGAAACTTAAGTGAGACATTTAGGTGTGTAACAGATGCCCCCTTAAGTGTGAGGTCAAAGGAGAAATGGATGGCCAAAACACTTTAAAAAAATATTAATGAAAGGGAACTGGAGTAGGAGAACATGGAAGAAGATGTAAACAAACATCAAACAATATATATGTATCATCCTCGAGGAAGGAATACCTGTTCTTGGAATCAAATGACTCAAAGCATGGTCGTCGACCAATACATTGTTTATTCATGAAAATAATAACTAAGGGTATGCCCATCAAACTTACAATGTGGATACATACCTCCATGACATGATCTGATCATATCCATGAAATAATACAGAGTGAAGTTCTGATATGAAAAAAACATATCCACAAACCAATACAAGGTGGATCTATGTGAAAGTATATACATCAATGAGATTTCCAACTGGAATCTACTGCATACTCAAATGATCTCAACACAGCTTGGGAAAATCATATAGAAAAGTGAGCTCCCAACCTAGGGTCTTCATCATGATCCTGAAACAATATGATTCTAGCCATGTGAATAGATGTCTTGATGTTGAACATGGTAGAAACCACTTGATTACCGATCATTTAATGTATACTGTTAGCAAGTGCGAGGGAAATCACCAATGATGACCATGACTCCCAAGGTACCCTAGTACATTCTAGCGAATGGGAATAAAAGAACTGAAGTCGAACATTCATGGAATCATTCGATCATAAATGAATGGTGTAAACCTATTGTCGAAGGTAAGGAAACCTTACATTGAGGCATTCAGGTCCCAAGGTACTAAGTAGTTTCTAAATCTAATTCTAGGATAATGTGTTTAAGTCGATAGGAACAAACTCATCGAAGGAGGGCCATGATGTTTCCCCCATCATCGACACCAAATTGACACGATAAAGTGATGTAAGATGATAGATCAAATGAGTATGGACCGACACGAGGATGAAAGTTCGTAATACTGTAGAATGCCTTTGATATTTATTTTTGTTTCTAAGCCTATGATTATCCTCTCTCACTTCATATGACTAATATATCCCTCTTTGACAAAGGGTATCACTCTCATGCAACACTGAAGTCATATCACAAAGTAAATAAGTGCCCCATTTTCAAAAATAGGTACAATGAGGATTTGTGTCTAGGGTTTAGGGAAGCCTTGCTTGACTAGTAAATTGAAGAGATTGTGTATATGAGGGATGAGGATAGGCCTTCCTATTTTAAAAATTTCAACTTGGTATCCTTCAATGTCCTTAGCTTTCCCATTTGAAAGCCACTTAACCCTGAACTCTATTGCATCCAAAGAAAAAACTTCATCCTTTATAGGAATAATAGGAATGGTGTCCATGGCATTAGCGAACTCATAAATACTTTTAAGGTAGGAATTCCAGTCCCTTAAGGGAATAATATTATTTTCTTTATTATTTCGAATTAGAATTTTCCTCCAAAACGTCTTAGGATCAATCTTAGATAGGTGTAAAGGCCACTCTTGCCTTTTATTTATATAGTACAACATTTTTCCTTTTAATTAATGATTTGTACGTATTGATCTTATAACATTTTAAGGACTCATTAGTAGCATCCCTAATGGATTTCCTAGCAATTTTACATTATTTATCATACTAAGCGTTGGTTGTTCTATTATTCATTTACAAGATGCCTCGAAAGAGAACTTGTTAATAGAAGTGGAAAGGGTAGTTGTAAAATTATGATTGAGGTGTTCAATGTTGTCCTTATAAGTTAGGAGATGTAATTCACTATTTAAATCCTTTAAGAAAAGATCAACTTTACTTTTGTCAAAAGGAAAGTCCTTTGACTAAATTAGATTTTTCTTTAATGTGGCTCCTGTGCATGGTAAATTTTAGAGTTAAGGCTAAAGGTATATGATCAATGTCGGGTTCAAGATCATTTAAAAGGTCAAAAATTACTATTTGGTTGGAAGGGATATCAAATATCGCATAATCCACAACACTACTACCTAGCCCATGAATACAAGTCATATGGTTGGAGTTTGGCCACTTCATTACTCCATTGGAAATTATTAGGTCTTGAGAACTACAAAGCTTGACTAGCTCAATACCAAAGAAATTCTCAGTTTGGTCTTCAAAGCTTCTTTTGTAGCTATTAGTGAAAACAAGGTCCTCATCTAGCCATGCAGGATTATGGTTATAATCATTGCTTAAAAGAATAGCTAGTTTACTTGCAGTTCTAGTATTAAAGTCTCATAGCAGGACGATGTTACCTTCATTTCTCAAACTATGAATATCTTGTTCTAAAGTATTAAATTGACAATTTCTATCTAGATTATTTTTCTTATAAAATGTAGAATTAATAGGTGAAAAATAAAAAATTGCTACAGACATCTTCTTACCATTGATGTATGAAATTTCTATCCAAATGTATTGATTGAAAGGGTTGATCTTATGAAGATGAATGGAAAAATGCTCTTTTTTATATAAGAGGCTATGCCTCCAATCCCTCTACGGTGTGATTTTTTGTTCTATGTTGACCACGAGACAAATCCTTCTATGTTAGGGACATTAGACTCTTGATGCTTCCATGTTTCAAATAGACAAATAAGATCAACGTCACTCAAGATCCAACTTAACATAGGACCTTTGTTCCATGAAAAGTGACGACAGTTCCAAAAAAAGATCCTAAGTGTCCCAAATTCCTATTTATATTATCCTTTCGGTCTCTATCCCTTATGATATCTTTTCGATTTCTAATTATTGTCCATTTTCTTTCCTTCCTAGCTTCTTTTACCTTTTGAACTCCCTTCCTTAATTCATCTTGGTCTTCGAGAATGGGGTCTTCATTTATAAATATTCCTGACACTTTTAAGCTTGGAGATTTACTGAGTATGCTATATTTATGGTCATTACAGCTTACTTTGACAGAAATCAACCTATCTTTATGTTCAATTAATTTTTCTAGCCTCTTTTTCTTCTATGAGGTAGGTTGTTTCAATTTGTAATTTATTGTTTAGTTCATCTTTTACTATTTTTAAGAGTATCGTCATCTTATAGCTGTTTTATACCAAAAATTATAAGGTTCAACGCTCTTTTATTACACTCGTGATCTAATTCAATCAACTTATTCATTTACTATTTGATGGGTTTCCTATCCAATTTGTATTCCAAACTACTTAGGGACAAATTATTGGTTATTTTTTCTTCTAGCTCTTTAATCCTATATCTCAAGTTGTGATTTTCTTCAACCTCTCCTTATTGGTTTGATTTTTTTTTTTTTTTTTCCATTTCTTGTATTCTAGCCAACATGGTATACAATTGACTCTTCAACCCTAACAATCTATCTTCTATCTGTGTTTGAATCTTATCTTTGAAGAGTCTAAATTTTTTTATCAAGCATTGTCTCTCACTCTATTTTGAGTTTTACTTCACTTCTCTCATTTTTTCTAATGATTCTAACTCTACTTGGAGCTTTTCCTCTCTTTCTTCTTTCATTTTTCCTAATGATTCTATATATTCATAAAGCTTCTCTTAAGTGACCAAGATTCAAATTTACATTAGGCAAAGTAGAAACCCTATAGTATTCAAATTGACCCAATAGAAACATAGTAGAAACTCTTAGAGTTTACAGTATAAATTTCTTAGTTCAAATTCATTGAAATCATGTGTAGACCCTTGAGTGTAAAAATATTATTAGAAATATATATATATATATATATATATATATATATATATATATATATATTAGACTCTCTTGATACCTTGGGGTGAGGCTACTCTGAAACCCTTCACTTTAAAAATATTATTAAAAATATATTTGACTCTCTTCATCCCTTGGGATGAGGCTACTCTGAAGGCAATTTCTTAGTCAATTTTTCTTTTATTAAAAAAACATCATTATCATAGTTATAAATTTTATAATAATAACAATATATTAAATATATTTACTATGCATTTTTTTTTTGTGACTCGTGTGAAATATAGGTGTGCCCATAATGCCCTATACTTTACACACAAGGTCAGTTGACACTACACCCCATCACTGACTGCCCTACACCCAGAGGGATATTTATTATTCATTATTATTATTAAAGATGATTATTGAATTTTAAAAGATATACATAAAAATCAACTAACATGCTTCAATGTATTATTTTTCTATCACTCTTATTACTAAGGATGATTGTTTAATTTTAAAAGATATACATAAAAATCAACTAATATGTTTCAATGTATTATTTTTTTAT
>WSFP011467563.1:0-18174 GCA_009831015.1 Picea engelmannii
ATTACCAATAGCTCATAGTGACCCTCATGAGTTTGAAATGCAGTCTTGGGAATGTATTGTTCTTTCATATGGATCTGGTGGTAGCCATAATGTAGATCAAGTTTGGTGAAGTAGTGAGCATCACTCAATTCATCCAAGAAGTAGTCAATGACAGGAATGGGGAATTTATCTTTGATTGTGAGTTTGTTGAGGTAAAAAATCAGGAAACATGCACCAAGTATCTTCTTTCTTGAGTATCATGACCACAAGAAAAGAATAGGGGATAGTACTAGGATGGATAATACCTACTTCTAGAAATTCATGAACAATTTTCTCAATTTAATTATTTTGGATAAAGGGATGATGGTAAGGGGGAACATTTGGAGGAAGACTACCGAGGATGAGAGGAATGGAATGATCATTGACTCCACAGAAAGGGGTAATTTATTTGGGAGTGGTAAAAACAACTTGGTGGAAGGTTGAAGGTCGGGATGCACCGAGGGTGTCTCAACAACATGAATGGAGTGGAGTTGGGAAATAATGCCAGAATGACCCTTTTTGGGGAGATTTTACATGTGATGGGAACTCATGATCTCAGGAGGGCCTACTGTGATGCCTTGGAACTTATATTGTTGTCCCTCTTGTTGGAATTGCATGATTAAGTCCTTAAAATCCAAGAGAATGGGGTCGACAGTGTGTAAAAATTCAACACCAAGAGAAATGTCACAACCACCTATGTATATAGAAAACATATGGGATTTCAGGTGATACTAACCAATTTGGAGCCACACATTTTCACATCATCCCCCACATTTCATGAACCTCCATTGGCAATCATGATTTGAAAATTATTGATGGAATGGATGTAAAAATTCACTTCTTGAGCAATGCGGAGATAAATAAAATTATGGGTCCTACCACTATCCACAAGGATGATGAATTTTGGATTGTTAATGTAACCAATTAATTTGAGGGTCTGGGGAGTAGAGAAGTTAGTGAGGGCATTAAGTGAAATCACTGGTTCAACTTCTAGTGGATCATAGGGTGGGTTCATATCATATAGTGGTGGTATCTCATCCACAAGTGAAACAACGACCTATTATTCATAAATATCTTTATTCATGGAAATAAAAAACTTCGGTTCCTTACACTTGTGCCCTGGAAAATATTTCTCATCACAATTATAACAAAAACCATTGAGTTGATGTTCAACCATTTCTGCCTTGTTTAATTTATGGATATTGAGGGGAATTGTAGGAGGGGCATAATTGGTGGGTTTAGGGTGAGGAGGAGAACAGGGTTTGTGGAGCTAGGAGGAGACAATCTGTTTTCCTTCCTTGGCTTGTTGAGTAGTTTCTAACCAATTCTAGGGGAATTCCATGAGAACATGGGTAGGTATTTCATATTTTAGGCCAATGATAAAACATTCCTTTAAGAAATCATTCCCTCCATTATGAAATCCAAGTGCTTAAATGATGCGATAAAGTCTTACACTATCCCATACTAGTTCAACTTGGTCAAATGACCTAAATGGTGGGTGTTGGAGTCAAAGAGATCATAAAGATATGCAAAAAAATGTGTCCAAGCAACATACCCTTGGTGGGCCTTTTTACGCCATTTCCACCATTGCCAACCTTTCCGATCCAGATGTAGGATATCATAAAGAAGCTTGGATAAATCATTAGTAATTCCGTGCAAAGAGAAATAATGTTCCATTTGAGTGACCCAACCTATGGGCTTCGATCCATCAAATTTTCTCACCTCAATTCTAGGAAGGTTTAGGTATCGAGAAAAGTGGGTAGTATGACGACCATGGTAATGGGAAGAGTCGTGGTCTTCCTAATAAGAAGGTTGTTCATAAGAGGAAGGGTTCATGGAACAACCCATGAATTGGTCAAGTGTGGCTTTGATGTGGGCACATTGGTCCTTGAGGATTTTAATAGAGGAGTTGAGAGAGATAATGGTGGCATTGATATTCTTGATGTCCTCCTTCTTATTGATTTTTTTAGCAACCAAATCGTGGATTTCTTTGGCGTAGGTGGTAGCCATTTGAAAACATTTTCAGGAAAATGGGAGAGGGAGAAAGCAGAAGGTTGGGAGGGGTGGGTGGGACCACTGAGAAGAAGGGTGTCAAGTGATAGGTACCACTGTGATCAAGGAAAAAAATGGGAATCCAATTGGATAGGGGCCAAATAAGGGCATTGGAAAATGGGTTGGATCCATGAAACAAATTGTATTAAAAATAACAGGTGCCACAGGAATCAAGGTGAAGGGAGGAGTCCAATGGGATAGGGACCAAATAAGTGTGTTGGTAGGACCACGTTATTTGTTTTTACTCCTACAGAGTTATACTTCGATTTGAATAATACTACAGTGTTTAAATGCCCAAATTCTTAACAGGAAAAAAGGTTTAGTAATTTCGTAACTAGAATGCAATAGGTAAAGTTGCACAACAATAGATCTTGTATATTCAATGTTTATTTCCATCCCTAGGGTTAGGGTATGCAGGTTTTCTATAGAAAAGGGTTTTCCCTATGCTATTGTTCTCTGATATACATGTAGGGTCTAATAGTAGTACTCATCCCAATATCTTAGGGCACCAACTAAGGAGGCTATACTGTGACCTTCTCTATACTACCCAACTTCCCATGTACTAAATAGTATCTTCCCAAGTGATTTTCTCGGTGGCACTATAGCATCCAGGTGGTTGATTGGTTTATTTATGGAGGGCTTTAGGATATCTAGGTCGATTTTTATATCGATTTTATCTAATGTGCTACCACTCAAACGTGTACCAACATGGGTTACAAGGGTGGACACAAATGTGCTCTTAAGTGCCACTTGTAGTTCCTGCATATATGATTCCCTGATCGTGGATTTATATGCCAAATGACAGATCTCTATAGATTTAATATGTCAGAATATGTCTCTACCCTGAAAAAAAAATAACCCATAATTTTCTGCCAAGGAAAATGCTCTGATACCACTTATAAGGTACCATATCTAAAATAATAGCTGAAATAGAAATATTGCAGAGAATAACAATGAAACAACACAATAGATGAGACCACAACACCAAAATAATACCTTTATTGATAGTAAACAATGTTCACTTGTCTCTTTGAGGGGAATCCCTCCAGCAGAGCAATGCTCTATTACACCAATTCTCAAGTAAAAAATTCTCATACCCTCTACTCCTATTTATACTAAATCTGTCTACCCAAAAGAACAATATAGACAAAGATCCTTCTAGAAGCAAAAGATTCTATTAGGCCTTCTTACATTTGAATTATTCTTCCTTATTGCCAATTTACATAGAAATATATCATTCTACCTATGTGAGGGGTTAGGGAGGGTAGGTCCCTAACACACTGTTGAACAATTTTTAGATATTAACTTCTTTTATAATACTTTTTCAATGAATAATTTGAGTTAGTTCTAGAGCATAAACACAAGTTTTCTTGTAATGATGAGGAGCTAAAAGGATTTTCTGAAGTTGGATATGAACAAGAAAAGTCAAACTTTGGTTTTCCATTACTTCAATATATTGATGAAAAACCATGTTCATATTTTTATGTTTCTCAGATTCAAGATATAAAAAATCAACTAGATATTTCCACTATTAACGATATAGATATTTCATATGTTCATCAAGATGTTATTCCATTTATAGTGGAAAACCTTGATATTCATGATTAGAAAGATGATTTTGCAGTTGGTTATGATCATTCTATTGAGGAGCAAGTTATTATTCCAAAACATCATGTGTAATTGTCATAAAATACCAAGGAAGTATTATTATTGATGATGATATTAAGGATATTGTTGTTTCAAATTCTTTTCTAACACTTGCATTGCAGGAAGAGCATCAAAAATTTAAGGAGGGTGTATTTCGTTGTCCAGTAGAGCTCAAATTATGTCAAGCTAATGATGAAGGATGTGTGTATGCACATAATGATGAAAATGTTCTTTCATATATTTTTCAAGATCTTGTAGTTAATTGGATTGAATTCTTTTCATTCTAGTCCTCCAATATTCCAAGTTTCATAAACATGATACAAGTGGAATTTAATTATCAGCTGTTAAATCATGTCATTTTGTTGTTGGGATATTTGGATTCTTTTCTTGTACACATTTGCAAGGAACAACTTACTTCTTTGATACCATTGTAATATCCCTAGGAAAAAAATAGGTTTTTTTATGTCATGAAGACAAACAATTTTCCTGCATATTACCCATTAATAATTCTATCACCTCATATATACCTTAAAGAAAATTATTTCTTCAAATACATCAAATGCAACCATTTTTTCAAAGATCTAGAATTGGTTATAGTTATATGATCCAACTATATAATCCATAGGGTTTTAGGTCCTGAAAAAAGGGTTTAGTCCTATTGCAAACAAGCTAATTGGGAAATAGTCCACATAGTAATTTCACCATAAACAACAAGTAATTATTCCCCACCAATTTAGGAACATAACAAATACCAATACACAATGATATCAATAGAAAGATGTACCATACAACATCCGATATCAACAATAGAAAACAATGTTTACCACTAATAGTAAATCCCTCGTAGGGCTGCTATCACAACACAATAATATAATAGCCAACTTAAGAGTTCTTGCAGAAGACAAGGTTACTAAATTCAACTGAGTACTTAATCCAGTCTTCTATCACATAAATACTTAAATAAAACTGCAACCTTCCATACATAATGTTCTCCAGATATTCCTTCATGTGCTTCTGCTAAAATGATAGGGCATTCATGTTCCATAACACATCTCCTCAAAATGTTGTTTGCACCAAGTTTGTACAAATTACCTACAATAACTTGGTAGTCTACAGTTATAACTACCAAGTTCTTCTTCTGCACAGTATTAAATTCCTTCGAGGAAAATCTTGTACTCAAGAACTCAATAATGTCAGAAAAATAGTCATCAACAATATGTACTGAAAATAATTGAGCATCAAGAAAGCTATCGTCCAAACTAATCAGTTCCTCTCCATTAGTAATTCTTGACAGATGATCTGGTCCTACATTCAATCTTCCAGGATTCACCATAAATTCAAAGTCGAATTCCTGAAATAATACTAACCATCTACATATTCTTCCCACCAACACTAGATCATTAACTAAATATCTAAGAGAAAAGTGATCTGTAAATATCTTAAATTGTTGGCATAACAAGTAATGTCTCAATTTCTACATTGCATAAACCATAGTTGATCCTTCTCTTTCTATAGTATTGTATTTGCGTTCTAAGTCTGATAGCTTCTTGATTGCAAATGAAATATGGTGATCTATATCATCTTATACTGGATGTGTCATTCTTGTTCCCAGTGCTATTGATGATGCATACACATGCACATGAAATTATTTTGACCAATCTGGAAACACCAGAATTGGCCTAGTCACCATCTTCTCCTTCAAAATATCCAAACTCTGATGGCATTCATCATTCCAATGATACTTGATGTCCTTCTTCAACAATTTCTCCATCGGTGCAGTAATCTTCAATTGGCTCACTGACTTTGGTGGTGGTAAATTAACTATGACAACAATGTTTGCAGGATCAACCAGTAGACCATGTTTACACACCACATGCCCTAACAAGGTACCAAAAGGTGTGATAAAAATATATTTCTCAATATTCAATGAAATATAGCATTGCCTATATCTTTCTAACATCAATCTCAATACTTCAACATGATCCTTCAATAAGATAAAGACTGTCCATGTTGGATATTTCTATTTCTGACTCACTAGTTCAGTGGGAGTGTACTTGAGTTTTTTTGTACTTTACTATTTCTTATTGAATCTCACTAGAGTTAGTTCTATTTTTAGACTTTCTATTTTTACACCATCACTATTATGCATGCATTCCTAATAAAAGATCACTGCAACTCACTCCTTCTTTTATTTTCTTAATTATAGGATGTCATTTCCTATATGAGTGAAATTCACTCACTCATTGAATAGATCATAATATACATTGATTCTTATTCTTCATATTGTATCTCTCTTCCTTTTCTTGATAATCTTTGTTTGTGTATGCTTTAGCTAGGTCTCCTGTGCAGGTTTCCATGAAACACTGACATGGTATCAGTGTCGAGCTGCTTGGAGAAACCCATACAAGCCATAGTAGAGAGAAAGAGGATTTAATGATTGAGTAAACCTATTTTCTGCCAGAGTTGCGGCCTATCCCTATCGAAAGCTGTGACAGTTAGAATCGATGAATCCTATCCACAACTAAGGTGTGAAATTGTCGCACTATATGCTTCACCAGGGTGTGACATTTAGTTTTCCGAAATCAATGCAACCTATCCATTTATAGAGTGCAACATAGTCACATTGTATCCTTCACTAAGGTGCAAATTTCTCTCATTCTTCCCATTGCCAGGGTGATACACTCTAGAAAATTGGGTTTTTGCAATAAAACAACCATATCTCGAAATTCATGATCGGGGTCGGGATGAAATTTTGACCAGAGATGTATGACATAGGGAGTCTCATGCTCACAAAAAATATCCAAAACCTACATCATATTTGAGGAGATATAACTATTTTATCATATCTATAGCTGCTATAAAACTGTTAGTCATATCTCAAAATCCACAATCTGGGTTTTCAGGATCTTTTTAGAATCAATAGCAGGGATGGAGATGATAAAAATTATTCAGTCAAGTCTAGTGATAATACTCACACCGTACAAATATTTTGAATATAAGTTCAAGGCTGCATTCCAACTCAAAAGAAAAGGACTGTACAATTTGACAACGGCGACAGAAACAAAACCTACATCAGTGCTTGAGAAGACCAGATGGGAGAACTGTAAGGCTGAGGACACATGACTATTTCTTGAGTTAATATCCACTGAATTATGGTTTCATATTGTTGCATGAAAGACTCCAAACGAGATATTGACCACCTTGGAAGGACTCTTTGGAAAGAAGGATGAGATGCGAGGTCATATGCTTGAGGTAGACTTGAACACCTTAGACCCTAAAAGTTTTGATAATATACATGATTTATTTACTAAATTTAAATATTTGATATTGATCTTGGGTGAATGTGGGATTGAAAATTCTACACAATAGAAACACCTTATTCTAACAATCTTGGTCAAACTAGGACCAGAATAGGTTGTATATGTCTCCAATTTCTATTCTAGAAGATGTCTTTTTGGAACAAATTGGAAAATGCCTACAATGGATCAATTCATTAAGTCTCTCACACAAGAGTAGATAAAACTCATACATATGGGCCTCATGAAATATCCCAAAGAACATGCACTCACCATGCATGATGGAAAAGGGTCATCCAATCATAAATTGAAGCAGAAACAAAAGGAGCTATTACATCTAGAGTCAAAGAAGGAGGGATATTCCAAACCCTTCAAGGATTCTCCAGGTTCCAAATATTCTTCAAATTCCAAAGGGAAGAAGAAGAAGGGAAATCAGTGCACATATTGTAATAAATCGAATCATGAAGAATCCACATGCATGAAGAAGAAGATCGATCTTATGACACAAGTACTTTAAAAGAATAACCTTGGAGACTTCATTCCCGAAGGAGTCAAAAAGAAGAAGGAAGAATACCATGTGCCTAAGAAATGTAATCATCATGCTCTGGTTTCAATTAACTCCTCATTTTATTCATGGATTATAGATTCTAGCGTATCATATCATATGGAAGCTAAAGATGAAGTTTTTACTTCTTTGAGTTCATGATATGGAACTCCTATTCTCATGGGGCATGATACTCCAGTAACTGTTTTAGGAGAGGGAAGAGTGGAACTCCCTAATGGAATTTTTGAGAATGTTTCACATGTTCCAAATATTTCTATAAATATTCTCTTAGTTTATCAGATCACTCAAAATGGTAAAAGGGTTGAATTTACAACAGATTCAGTTATTGTACTTGACATGCTCGACATGTTCTCTATGATGGACATGGGTCCACTACACTTCTTTATTGGTCTTGAGATTATTCAGGATTCTTCTAGCATCAAAATTTCTCAGGATAAGTATGTCGACAATATTCTAGATAGATTCCACATGACATACTATAAGTATGCACCTACACCCTTCTTATCTGGGATCACACTTGAGGATGGTCGGGATACACCATTAGTGGAAAACACTTTGTATCGACAGTTGGTGGTGAGTCTTTTGTATCTCACCCACACCCATCTAGATATCTCATATGTGATAGGAGTAGTTTCCAGATACATGTAGGAACCCCATTATTTTCACTGGAAGGATTACAAGCACATCCTCAGATATGTTTAAGGCACCATGAGTTATGGGATTCACTATGAATTTGGTTTTGCATTAGATCTAATAGGTTTCACATATTCAGATTGGGCTAGTGATGGCACAAATCACAATTCCACATCTAGGTACACTCTCAGTTTGGGTCAGTCCCAATTCGTTGGTCAATTAAGAAGAAATCATCCATTAATTTATCTTCCATAGAGGCTGAGTACATAGGAGTAGTCAATTGTGTCATTCAGACACTTTGGCTTCAACACTTCCTTATCGATCTTGGTATCCACTTTCACTATCCAACTATCATATGGTGTGACAATAAGAATACACCGATATTTTGCAGAGATCCATTACAACGATAGAGAACCAAACACATTGAGGTCCACATGCATTTCATTAGAGATTTAGTACATCACAAGATCATTGATTTGTAGTTTTGTCCTTACTCTGAACATACTGCTGACATATTCACCAAGACCTTCACTGGGTTGAAGTTTCAGACATTGTTGGATCATCTTGGAGTGAAGAACATAATTTCCTAGAAACAACTGCCATTTTCTTCTTTTGATGCATTATCTTTTGAGGGGGACTTTTATTCCCACATGGTTTTCCTTCTTTCCTCACATTAGTAACTAATATGGGCTAGTAGTCGGGGCTAATTTTTTACTCCATAGTGATGTTCAGGGGGGTTGTTGGATATTTCTATTTCCAACTCAATAGTTCAGTGAGAGTGTATTGGAGTTTTTTTTTACTTTAATATTTCCTACTGAAGCTCACTATAATTAGTTCTATTTTTAGACCATTTCTATTATGCATGCATTCCTAAGAAAATATCACTACAACTCATTGCTTCCTCACTTTTCTTAATTATAGGATGTCATTTCCTATATGATTAAAATTCACTCACTCATTGAATAGATCATAATATACATTGATTCTCATTATTCATATTGTATCTCTCTTCCTTTTCTTGATAAGCTTTGTTTGTGTATTCTTTAGCTAGGTCTCCTGTGAATTTTTCCATGAACCACTGATAGTGCAATCATCCAAGTAAACTTCTAAAAACTTATGTATGAAATATTTAAAGGCTGCTACTACTACTCTTGAAAAATGGTTGGTGCATTCTTCAATCCAAATGGAATCATTGTGTATTGATATGATCCCCATCCTACGGAAAATGTAGTCTTGTGTCTATCCTATGGTGCAATTATGATCTAGGGATTTCCTGAAAACCCATCAGCAAATGAATATGCTTCTTGACCTCCTACATTATCCAATACTTCATCTGTAAATGGGGTAGGGAAAGGATCATGCAAGAAAGAATCATCAAACTTCCTCAAGTCTACACAGATCTTGATTCCCCCTTGCTTCTTTAACTATACTACAATAGCGCTAATCCATTCTGATTCTTAAACAAGTTCTATGACACCATCTTCTAACATCTTGTCAATTTATTCTTTCACTTTCTACTTATATACTAGATTTAAACTGTGAGGTAGTTGTATTATGGGTATAGAATTTGGTTTTAAAGGGATATTCATCTCTCTGATCTCTTCTGCTAACCCCTTCATATTTGAAAATGTCGTTCGGAACAAATCACTATATTCACCCAATAATTATGTTATTCTTTATACTATCTGATTGTCCCAATAATCTCCAATACTTGAAATATTTGGGTTCTTTGTTGTTCCAATATTTACCTTATTTATCTTTAGTGGTGATGCATAATATTATTTCTATAGTTGTGTACCCTCTACTTCTCTTTCTCCTTCAATTTCTATGACATTGATATTGCACGAGTTATCTTATGAAGGGTCTTCTTCTTATGCAACATGATATAAGTGAAACAAATGTTTAATTGTATGTCTCTTTTGGTTCTGATAAGATGTCACCATTTCTAACCCAAGTTATTCAAAAATCATGTCCCTTACTACCTTTAATGTTGTATCTATCTTTGTACTCTCATGTTCAAAGGAAAATGTAAACACAAAATTATGTTTCATTTCTTCCCAATTTGCAGTTTCCCTACATTTTTCTTGTTATGTGTACCATTTCTTTGGAATGCCTTCTAATGTGTGAAGAAAGTGATGTATTCATTATTTTGGTGGTACCAATATCCATTGTAACATGCACATTTCTATGTGTTCTATGGGTTGTCCAATCCCATCATACTTCTCCAAATATATATTTTCCTACTCTGCACCAAATCTAATGTGAAATAACCTCTTGCACTGAAATTGGTTCTTAATCTTGTATTTATGCGCACCCCACCAACATGCAGGTGTTTCTTTCAATGCCATGTCTATAACTAATAGTCTTTGATTCTCCAAAATTTCTAATTCAAACTTTGCTAAAAATTCTTCTAAATTATCCTAGACATAAAATGTGGGAGGTTCTCTTACCTCCAATCCAATCCATCTTAGTGTGTGCATCATTTAGTCACATATTCTAGTAGATAATTCATGTAATTGTTGTTGCCAGTTTTCTAGTCCTGTGTTAGAATTTGACGCACAAGAACTAATACTCCTCCAAATCAACATTCCATCTACAGTTGGTTTTATGTAATCATCTTCGCGTGCGATAGTTCTGTAAAACTAATTCACCTCACTTGAAATGAAGTTTTTCATCATAGGTTCAATGTTTCTCCCACCTTTTGAGGGATATAAGGGTGCAATAACTATGTATTATCCACATTCAAATATCATATTCATGTTATTCAAATTAATAATAGCCTGATTATCAAAATCCCAATCCAGTCCCAACAATGCAGGATATGGTGTAGTATTATCTACTATTTCAATCACTTTGAAGTCTTCCATGGTGTGCACACCATCTAGATATACTGGTATCCCCTTCAATCTACCAATTGGCATCACTCTATGTTGATTTTCTAGTTTCAATTGAATTGGTGAATACCCCAATTGAGGTTGTCCCATAGCTTCCCATGTTTTCTTAGGTAAAACATTCACTTCAAACCCCAAATCTAGTATGATATCTCCCATATTGAAATTTCCAATGTTTGCATTCAACCTGAATTCTCTACTTTTTATTTTCTTCTTATGGACCTGATTAACTATCTTCACCCCTTCTTCCCTAGCATTACATGTTTCTAACAATTTTTTTAATACTTACAGAGATGACTTATGATTTAATATCTTTACACAAGATACTAAAAAGTTACTTAAATTAATGAAATTTTCTGAAGGATGATATTTACTGGTCTGATAAAATAATTAGGGCATGTCATACACTGGTACATCATCTACTGGCTTGGTTCATGAAATCAACGAAACATTTGCCTTCAAAATCTCTTGTCTAGCCTCTTTGAGGGTCTCCTTCTCTTTTGGCACATCAAACTTTTGCTCAGGTTATACATTGTTACTTACCCATTGATGTATCTCTTGGTTCTTCTTTGATGCACCATATCCTATATTATCTCCACCTCTATTGACTATATTGATATTTTCCCCATCATCTTCTATATTTTCCATAGCAATCCATTGCAATTCTAATTATTCTAGTTCCTCTTTTCTTGTATCTTTATCATGGTTTGTTGTGCGAAAATACATACATGTCGTAGGTGGAAATGAAAAATATCTTGCATAGTGTCCTAGTTTCTGACAATTATGACAAACTACTGGTCCTCGACCTCCTCCAAAACCTCTTCCTTTGTATCCACCTCCTATGTAGCCTCCATTGTTACTTAGATTATCTCTGCGTGGTGTTTTATATTGAGGTGCTTCATTATAGTGTGGTTGCGAATTATTGTACTATGGTGGTACTAGACACTGATGCATGTTGGTATACTGCAATGGTGCTCTGAACTGTTGCGCGTTATTATATTGTAGTTGTTGTGCAGGTTGTCCTTTCATTAATTCATCTTGCAACCAATAATTTTTTGATGTCCTCTCCTTCATTATCTCTAAGGTTCTGTAGTCCTTGTCTTCATGTGAAACTGACTTAAAAAAGTTACAAAATGTAGTCTTCGACATTTTCTAATACTTATGCATCATGAGACAATGATAGGTATCATTTCCATGTGTTCTTCATATCTCACACCATGTCCCTTGTGGTGGTAAAGAATTTGACATTCCTGTCCCCAAGTACTGCACAAAGGTTGGAAATTCATTCTTATGATGACCTTCTATTCTGTAAAATGTGCATCAGATATCCTACCTCTTTTCCTTTCATTTATTTTGTTTCAATTGGAATGTAAGTTTCTTCATATCTTCTCTTATCTCTTCTACAACTGGATCTGTATGCTTAAATTAATTTTTTTCTAACTACAAATGTTACAATATTTAGACACTTAGGAGTTAGTTAAGATCTACTTGGTATAATGTGTCATAGGTAAAAGTGTGTTTCCTAGTGTGTTTCTTTAGAATGAATTAGTTTTCATTTGTAGTTAGGAAATCTGACGGTCACGATATGTTCTCGACATAGAGTGATCTGACGGTTCATACTCTCCTCGATATTAATGACCATTGATTCGTGGCTTAATACTCGATTGGTCCATGATATATATTTAAAGAGAATGGAGGGTCATTTGTCGATGATTTATTGTGAGAAACCCTCTTGTAAAATCTCTCTGTAATATTTTTCTTTGCATTAATAAACTTCTCCAAGTGGTTGCGTTGGCTGGGGCCATGCATGTTTCCCCATAGGGGTTTTACCACATGAAAAAATTGGTGCGTTGATATTTGATCTATTTACATGAATGGTTACTGAAGTTGTTTTTCCTCTATTGGAATACCTTTGTTGTCGAACATGGTATCAGATCCTATTTGAAGACCCACTCCTATTGTAGATTGAGATTGTGAAGACGAGTTGACTCATCTCCATTTTATGTCATTTTTGTACATTTATGGGCTGACAGGACTATTCCATTGTATCTGTAGCACTCATTTCATTCAGGAACATTTTTTGTTTCACTCGAAAAGGTTTATGTTTTCCCAAGATACGACCATTACAGTGAGATCCGGAGCAAAATTGTTTTCTTGTGTGAAAAGAGTTTTTTTTAGCACGCTCTCCAAGGCCATTAACAACAACAAAAACAATAGCAACAGTAGCAATAGCAACAACAACATCATCATCATCATCATCAACAACAACAACAACAACAATCCTCCTTCTGGACATTACAATATGTTTTTCTAGACCATTTGGTTAAAAGTTGCCTTATTAAGTAAGAGGTCTTGAGTTCAAGTCTCTCTTTTGTTACTTTTTAAAAAAAAAATGTTCATGCTAAAATTGTAAAGTGTATTTCACTTTAAGTATAAAAGTGAATCACTATAAGTAGCCTTAATATTTTATTTTAGAGCTATTTATTTTGCATGCAAATTTTCTATTATAAAGTAACTTCATTGTAAAAGTGATCCCCACTTCTCTCTATAAAAGTGAGTCACTTCATAAAGCAATTTACACTATCACATGGTCATTTGGTTACCATTTATGCATTTTTTTAAGGGCATAACTCTGACATCCGAAGTCCGTTTTCAGTGCCATTTTTTTTAAAACCACATAACTTTTTGAGCTCTTTCCATTCAAATCATCAGTTTCAATTTTTAAATCCATATTGTCTGCACATTTAATATGGCTTCTACAATTAATCCCTTACTTACCATCACCAATTAATTCCAATGGAAATCCCATATGGAGGATTTATTAAGACGTAGAGGCTTGTACCAGATTACCTTGGGAAAGGAAACAACACCCACTAATGCTGATAAGAAAGCCAAATGAGATAATATGAATGATGAAGAACGTGGATTAATCAAAATGCCCATCTCTCCTGATTTAAGGTTCCACCTTCAATCAATTGATCAACCCAAAGACGCTTGGGACAAGATTGAATCTGTGTTTGGTAAACACAATATTATTCGAGCACAACATTTAGAAAATCAAGTACTGAATTTAATTCCAAATGATATTTCTTGCATTTAAGACTATCTATCTAAGTTTAAAACACTCAGACTTTTATGTGAAGAATGTAAGATAAATATAGAAGAATATTGTTGCATCTATATTATACTTTATGAGCTAGGTAGTGCATGTTCTGTGTTTGTATCTACCTTTTATGCCATGCAAGAGGCTCTAGGGGCAGCTTATAAAAAACCCAGTCTTGAGAACTTTTGTGATTCTTTGATTAGAGAGCATGATAAGCTTGTACAACTTGGAGTGATAAGAACTGCAAGTACATCCAAAAAAGTCTTATTTGTCCATCATAAAGATAAACCCAAGAATACAAATAAGCCACATCCTCGCCACAACAACACACAATATAAGGGTCCCAAACCCACTCAGAGAGATTTTTCTCCTAATGGTGACAAAAGAGAAAAATATAAAGTAAGAGTACTGACAGACATTGCAAATTTTGTGATAAATATGGTCATGATGAGTCCAAATGTTTCACGAAGATGGCAGCTTTATAAGCAGTGATGAAGAAGCACAACATCTGTATTGATTCTACTTCTTCTTCTTCTTCTTCTCATGGACATGCACTTTCTACTTTTGGTTTCTCCTTCAATACATCTTCTACTTCTTCTTCTAATGAGTGGCTTATTGATTCTGGAGAATCTTATCATATGGCTAAGGATAGAGCCATATTTTCTACTCTAAATGAATGTAACACCAAGAAAATATTTTTTGGTGATGATAGATCTCTTAGTGTTGAAGGATTTGGAACAATGCAAGTAGAAAATGGTCATTTCAAAGATATATTATGTGTTCCAAGTATTTCTTGTAACCTTCTATCAGTATATCAAATCACTCATTTAGGTGAAGGTAGAACCGTAGAGTTTTCACCTCACCAAGTTGTAATCAAGGATCTAAAAGATCTTAAGCATCTTCTTGCAACTAAAATTGTTGATGATATTACCAGGTTATACAAATTTGACAATTTTGGGTCATCATATTTTTCATCATTTTTTGTTTCTCATAGCGATGACTTGATCAAACTTTGGCATGAGTGGTTTGGTCATCTAAATTATCACTCATTGCAGCAACTATGTAATCAACAAATGGTGACTGACCTTCCTCTTATTTCATGCAGAGATGGTGTTTGTGTCGGTTGTGTTCTTGACAAACATCATCAGGAAATTTTTGACAAACATGCCTCTTGGCATGCCTCGGGTCCTTTGCAGCTTGTTCACAGTGATTTGTGTGGTCCACTTTATTCTCCTTCTTTTTATGGGTGCAAGTATTTCTTAACTTTCATTGATGACTTTTCCAGACATACTTGGGTTTACTTCTTAAAACTTAAGAGTGAATTTTTTGACAAGTTTTTGGTCTACAAGGCCCTTGTAGAAAAGCAATATGGACATCAAATTCAAAGGTTAAGAACAGATAATGGAGGTGAATATGTGAACAATCATTTTACAAGCTACCTCACTACACATGGAATCCAAATGCAACACACTGTTCCATATACACCACAATAAAATGGCATTGCTGAGAGAAAAAACCACACATTAAAAGAAATGGCTAATTGTATGATCCAATCTAAGGGGTTAAGTCTAAAGTATTGGGTGGAAGCCATCAAATGTGCAAATTACATAGTAAATCACACTCCCACAAAATATCTTAAAAACATAACACCATAAGAATCTTGGACTAAAAATAAACCAGATGTAATTCACTTCCGTGTATTTGGAAGTATAGCATGGGCTCACATTCCTGATGAGAAAAGGAAAGAATTGCAGCCTAAAAGTGAGAAGTGTATATTTGTTGGTTATTTTGAAGATGTAAAAGGTTATAGACTTCTTCAAACACATTTTAATGAAATTATTATTTTAAGAGATGTTAAATTTGATGAAAATCTCTTGGCTTGCGAGCCTAATTCAATGCTTGTGCCTTCTTTGGTATGCGAGACTAATTTGACGGTTGTGCCTTCTTCGGCCTGCGAGACATATTCGATGTTTGTGCCTTCTTATATTATGGTTTTTTCTTTATATGATGATAGTGAGGATGAAAATCCACCTCCACCTTCTCACCTTCTTCCAGATGAGTCATTTGAACCTAAACCAACACTAGCTTGACCTCTTCCTAGATGGGTCTATTCAACACGAGAAGCGGTTGATGATATTGTCGGTGATTCTTCAGATTAGTGTTGAACACGTTCATAGTTCTAGTGAGCCTCTTCTCTTTTGGATCAAGTTTCAGAAACTTATGATCTAAATACATTTGTAGAAGCTTCAATTCATCCAAATTTGGATACAACAATGAATGAAGAGTATCATTATTTAATGGAAAACGATACTTGGGATCTTGTACCTCTTCCAAAATGAAGAAAACTTGTAAGATGAAAATGGGTCTACAAAAATAAGTATGCATAAGATGGAAGTGTTGAAAGACACAAGGCTCGGTTAGTTTATACAAAGTGTTTTCTCAATTTGAAGGAATTGACTATAATGAAACCTTTTCCCTTGTAGCCAAAATGAATTCCATCCTCCTTGTTCATTCACTTGTAGCCTCACATAAATGGGAGGTCCATCAGATGGATGTTAAATATTCCTTCTTGCATGGATATTTGCAAGAAGAAATCTACATGGAACAACCTCTTGGATATGTCCAGAATGACTCTAGCCTTGTTTGTCGCCTTAAGAAATCTCTTTATGGTCTCAAGCAAGATCCTTGAGCTTGGTATGCCAAAATGGACAACTTTCTTATTTCCATTGGATTATCTAGATGCCATTCTGATCCTAATCTCTATACCAAGAAAGTAGGAATCCATATCATAATCCTTATCCTTTATGTTGATGACCTTATTCTTACTGGCAATGACTCAAAAAATTTAAACCATGTGAAAACAATCCTTAAGAAGAAATTTGAAATGGCAGACTTAGTCTTTTTACACTATTTCCTTGGACTCCAAGTTTTGCAAACCAATGAAGGAATTTTTCTTTCCCAGTCTAAGTATGTTTGTGACCTTATTCATCACTTTCACATGGATGATTGTAAACCAACTCCTTCTCCCTTCTAGTATGGAGTCAAGATTATTTCCACCTGTACTTCTCCCGAATTTGATTCCACACTATACCGTTAGTTAGTTGGTAGCCTCTTATACTTTACTCATGCCCGTCCTGGTATTTCCTTTGTTATTGATCTTGTTGCCCGGTATATGAAAACCACCCATGAAAGCCATTGGAAAGAAGCTAAAAGGATACTTATTTATGTCTGTGGTACCATTGAGTTTAGGATACATTACAGTTCAGGGGGGGCTCCTTTATTGGTTGGTTTCACTGATTCAAATTGGGCCGATGAACCTGATGATCAAAAGTCTACTGCAGGTTATGTTTTTAGCCTTAGTTCAGGACCTATCAGTTGGGCCTGTAAGAAACAATAGGCGATTGCACTTTCTTCAGCAAAAGCAGAGTACCAAGCAATGGTAAATGCAAGTCAGGAAGCCTTGTGGCTTCGACATATCCTTTCATATTTTGGATTCCAGCAATAGCATCCGACCAGCCTTTGGTGCGAAAATCAGAGTGCCATCAATCTCACCAAAGACCTAAATTAACATCAGCGTAGAAAACACATCGAGCTACACATGCACTTCATCAGAAAGCTCATTCATGGTCAAGTTATTGAAGTGATCTTTTCTCCTACAGAAGATCAAGTTGCAGACATTTTCACAAAGTATCTTACAGAAGTGAAGTTTTCCAAACTTCGATCTATGTTAGGAGTTTAGGAATTTGTCATTAAGGGGGGATAGGCTCTAATGCCTTCTTCCTTATCCTATTGTGTCACTATTGTAAATCATTCAATCCTATCCCAAGTTGTTCTTAAGAGAGGATGTTAGGATATTTAGACACATAGGAGTTAGTTAAGATCTACTTGGTCTAATGTGTCGTTAGGTAAAAGTGTGTTTCCTAGTGTGTTTCTTTAGTATGAATTAGTTTGCATTTGTAGTTAGGAAAT
>ML876742.1:7890-26064 GCA_009831015.1 Picea engelmannii
ATTACCAATAGCTCATAGTGACCCTCATGAGTTTGAAATGCAGTCTTGGGAATGTATTGTTCTTTCATATGGATCTGGTGGTAGCCATAATGTAGATCAAGTTTGGTGAAGTAGTGAGCATCACTCAATTCATCCAAGAAGTAGTCAATGACAGGAATGGGGAATTTATCTTTGATTGTGAGTTTGTTGAGGTAAAAAATCAGGAAACATGCACCAAGTATCTTCTTTCTTGAGTATCATGACCACAAGAAAAGAATAGGGGATAGTACTAGGATGGATAATACCTACTTCTAGAAATTCATGAACAATTTTCTCAATTTAATTATTTTGGATAAAGGGATGATGGTAAGGGGGAACATTTGGAGGAAGACTACCGAGGATGAGAGGAATGGAATGATCATTGACTCCACAGAAAGGGGTAATTTATTTGGGAGTGGTAAAAACAACTTGGTGGAAGGTTGAAGGTCGGGATGCACCGAGGGTGTCTCAACAACATGAATGGAGTGGAGTTGGGAAATAATGCCAGAATGACCCTTTTTGGGGAGATTTTACATGTGATGGGAACTCATGATCTCAGGAGGGCCTACTGTGATGCCTTGGAACTTATATTGTTGTCCCTCTTGTTGGAATTGCATGATTAAGTCCTTAAAATCCAAGAGAATGGGGTCGACAGTGTGTAAAAATTCAACACCAAGAGAAATGTCACAACCACCTATGTATATAGAAAACATATGGGATTTCAGGTGATACTAACCAATTTGGAGCCACACATTTTCACATCATCCCCCACATTTCATGAACCTCCATTGGCAATCATGATTTGAAAATTATTGATGGAATGGATGTAAAAATTCACTTCTTGAGCAATGCGGAGATAAATAAAATTATGGGTCCTACCACTATCCACAAGGATGATGAATTTTGGATTGTTAATGTAACCAATTAATTTGAGGGTCTGGGGAGTAGAGAAGTTAGTGAGGGCATTAAGTGAAATCACTGGTTCAACTTCTAGTGGATCATAGGGTGGGTTCAGATCATATAGTGGTGGTATCTCATCCACAAGTGAAACAACGACCTATTATTCATAAATATCTTTATTCATGGAAATAAAAAACTTCGGTTCCTTACACTTGTGCCCTGGAAAATATTTCTCATCACAATTATAACAAAGACCATTGAGTTGATGTTCAACCATTTCTGCCTTGTTTAATTTATGGATATTGAGGGGAATTGTAGGAGGGGTATAATTGGTGGGTTTAGGGTGAGGAGGAGAACATGGTTTGTGGAGCTAGGAGGAGACAATTTGTTTTCCTTCCTTGGCTTGTTGAGTAGTTTCCAACCAATTCTAGGGGAATTCCATGAGAACATGGGTAGGTATTTCATATTTTAGGCCATTGATAAAACATTCCTTGAAGAAAGCATTCCCTCCATTATGAAATCCAAGTGATTAAATGATGCGATAAAGTCTTACACTATCCCAGACTACTTCAACTTGGTCAAACGACCTAAATGGTGGGTGTTGGAGTCAAAGAGATCATAAAGATATGCAAAAAAATGTGTCCAAGCAACATACCCTTGGTGGGCCTTTTTACGCCATTTCCACCATTTCCAACCTTTTCGATCCAGATGTAGGATATCATAAAGAAGCTTGGATAAATCATTAGTAATTCCGTGCAAAGAGAAATAATGTTCCATTTGAGTGACCCAACCTATGGGCTCCGATCCATCAAATTTTCTCACCTCAATTCTGGGAAGGTTTAGGTATCGAGAAAAGTGGGTAGTATGAGGACCATGGTAATGGGAAGAGTCGTGGTCTTCCTAATAAGATGGTTGTTCATAAGAGGAAGGGTTTGTGGAACAACCCATGAATTGGTCAAGTGTGGCTTTGATGTGGGCACATTGGTCCTTGAGGATTTTAATAGAGGAGTTGAGAGAGATAATGGTGGCATTGATATTTTTGATGTCCTCCTTCTTATTGATTTTTTTAGCAACCAAATCGTGGATTTCTTTGGCGTAGGTGGTAGCCATTTGAAAACATTTTCAGGAAAATGGGAGAGGGAGAAAGCAGAAGGTTGGGAAGGGTGGGTGGGACCACTGAGAAGAAGGGTGTCAAGTGATAGGTACCACTGTGATCAAGGAAAAAAATGGGAATCCAATCGGATAGGGGCCAAATAAGGGCATTAGAAAATGGGTTGGATCCATGAAACAAATTGTATTAAAAATAACAGGTGCCACAAGAATCAAGGTGAAGGGAGGAATCCAATGGGATAGGGACCAAATAAGTGTGTTGGTAGGACCACGTTATTTGTTTTTACTCCTATAGAGTTATACTTCGATTTGAATAATACTACAGTGTTTAAATGCCCAAATGCTTAACAGGAAAAAAGGTTTAGTAATTTCGTAACTAGAATGCAATAGGGAAAGTTGCACAACAATAGATATTGTATATTCAATGTTTATTTCCATCTCCAGGGTTAGGGTATGCAGGTTTTCTATAGAAAAGGGTTTTCCCTATGCTATTGTTCTCTGATTTACATGTAGGGTCTAATAGTAGTACTCATCCCAATATCTTAGGGCACCAACTAAGGAGGCTATACTGTGACCTTCTCTATACTACCCAACTTCCCATGTACTAAATAGTATCTTCCCAAGTAATTTTCTCGGTGGCACTATAGCATCCAGGTGGTTGATTGGTTTATTTATGGAGGGCTTTAGGATATCTAGTCCGATTTTTATATCGATTTTATCTAATGTGCTACCACTCAAACGTGTACCAACATGGGTTACAAGGGTGGCCACAAATGTGCTCTTAAGTGCCACTTGTAGTTCCTGCATATATGATTCCCTGATCGTGGATTTATATGCCAAATGACAGATCTCTATAGATTTAATATGTCAGAATATGTCTCTACCCTGAAAAAAAAATAACCCATAATTTTCTGCCAAGGAAAATGCTCTGATACCACTTATAAGGTACCATATCTAAAATAATAGCTGAAATAGAAATATTGCAGAGAATAACAATGAAACAACACAATAGATGAGACCACAACACCAAAATAATACCTTTATTGATAGTAAACAATGTTCACTTGTCTCTTTGAGGGGAATCCCTCCAGCAGAGCAATGCTCTATTACACCAATTCTCAAGTAAAAAATTCTCATACCCTCTACTCCTATTTATACTAAATCTGTCTACCCAAAAGAACAATATAGACAAAGATCCTTCTAGAAGCAAAAGATTCTATTAGGCCTTCTTACATTTGAATTATTCTTCCTTATTGCCAATTTACATAGAAATATATCATTCTACCTATGTGAGGGGTTAGGGAGGGTAGGTCCCTAACACACTGTTGAACAATTTTTAGATATTAACTTCTTTTATAATACTTTTTCAATGAATAATTTGAGTTAGTTCTAGAGCATAAACACAAGTTTTCTTGTAATGATGAGGAGCTAAAAGGATTTTCTGAAGTTGGATATGAACAAGAAAAGTCAAACTTTGGTTTTCCATTACTTCAATATATTGATGAAAAACCATGTTCATATTTTTATGTTTCTCAGATTCAAGATATAAAAAATCAACTAGATATTTCCACTATTAACGATATAGATATTTCATATGTTCATCAAGATGTTATTCCATTTATAGTGGAAAACCTTGATATTCATGATTAGAAAGATGATTTTGCAGTTGGTTATGATCATTCTATTGAGGAGCAAGTTATTATTCCAAAACATCATGTGTAATTGTCATAAAATACCAAGGAAGTATTATTATTGATGATGATATTAAGGATATTGTTGTTTCAAATTCTTTTCTAACACTTGCATTGCAGGAAGAGCATCAAAAATTTAAGGAGGGTGTATTTCGTTGTCCAGTAGAGCTCAAATTATGTCAAGCTAATGATGAAGGATGTGTGTATGCACATAATGATGAAAATGTTCTTTCATATATTTTTCAAGATCTTGTAGTTAATTGGATTGAATTCTTTTCATTCTAGTCCTCCAATATTCCAAGTTTCATAAACATGATACAAGTGGAATTTAATTATCAGCTGTTAAATCATGTCATTTTGTTGTTGGGATATTTGGATTCTTTTCTTGTACACATTTGCAAGGAACAACTTACTTCTTTGATACCATTGTAATATCCCTAGGAAAAAAATAGGTTTTTTTATGTCATGAAGACAAACAATTTTCCTGCATATTACCCATTAATAATTCTATCACCTCATATATACCTTAAAGAAAATTATTTCTTCAAATACATCAAATGCAACCATTTTTTCAAAGATCTAGAATTGGTTATAGTTATATGATCCAACTATATAATCCATAGGGTTTTAGGTCCTGAAAAAAGGGTTTAGTCCTATTGCAAACAAGCTAATTGGGAAATAGTCCACATAGTAATTTCACCATAAACAACAAGTAATTATTCCCCACCAATTTAGGAACATAACAAATACCAATACACAATGATATCAATAGAAAGATGTACCATACAACATCCGATATCAACAATAGAAAACAATGTTTACCACTAATAGTAAATCCCTCGTAGGGCTGCTATCACAACACAATAATATAATAGCCAACTTAAGAGTTCTTGCAGAAGACAAGGTTACTAAATTCAACTGAGTACTTAATCCAGTCTTCTATCACATAAATACTTAAATAAAACTGCAACCTTCCATACATAATGTTCTCCAGATATTCCTTCATGTGCTTCTGCTAAAATGATAGGGCATTCATGTTCCATAACACATCTCCTCAAAATGTTGTTTGCACCAAGTTTGTACAAATTACCTACAATAACTTGGTAGTCTACAGTTATAACTACCAAGTTCTTCTTCTGCACAGTATTAAATTCCTTCGAGGAAAATCTTGTACTCAAGAACTCAATAATGTCAGAAAAATAGTCATCAACAATATGTACTGAAAATAATTGAGCATCAAGAAAGCTATCGTCCAAACTAATCAGTTCCTCTCCATTAGTAATTCTTGACAGATGATCTGGTCCTACATTCAATCTTCCAGGATTCACCATAAATTCAAAGTCGAATTCCTGAAATAATACTAACCATCTACATATTCTTCCCACCAACACTAGATCATTAACTAAATATCTAAGAGAAAAGTGATCTGTAAATATCTTAAATTGTTGGCATAACAAGTAATGTCTCAATTTCTACATTGCATAAACCATAGTTGATCCTTCTCTTTCTATAGTATTGTATTTGCGTTCTAAGTCTGATAGCTTCTTGATTGCAAATGAAATATGGTGATCTATATCATCTTATACTGGATGTGTCATTCTTGTTCCCAGTGCTATTGATGATGCATACACATGCACATGAAATTATTTTGACCAATCTGGAAACACCAGAATTGGCCTAGTCACCATCTTCTCCTTCAAAATATCCAAACTCTGATGGCATTCATCATTCCAATGATACTTGATGTCCTTCTTCAACAATTTCTCCATCGGTGCAGTAATCTTCAATTGGCTCACTGACTTTGGTGGTGGTAAATTAACTATGACAACAATGTTTGCAGGATCAACCAGTAGACCATGTTTACACACCACATGCCCTAACAAGGTACCAAAAGGTGTGATAAAAATATATTTCTCAATATTCAATGAAATATAGCATTGCCTATATCTTTCTAACATCAATCTCAATACTTCAACATGATCCTTCAATAAGATAAAGACTGTCCATGTTGGATATTTCTATTTCTGACTCACTAGTTCAGTGGGAGTGTACTTGAGTTTTTTTGTACTTTACTATTTCTTATTGAATCTCACTAGAGTTAGTTCTATTTTTAGACTTTCTATTTTTACACCATCACTATTATGCATGCATTCCTAATAAAAGATCACTGCAACTCACTCCTTCTTTTATTTTCTTAATTATAGGATGTCATTTCCTATATGAGTGAAATTCACTCACTCATTGAATAGATCATAATATACATTGATTCTTATTCTTCATATTGTATCTCTCTTCCTTTTCTTGATAATCTTTGTTTGTGTATGCTTTAGCTAGGTCTCCTGTGCAGGTTTCCATGAAACACTGACATGGTATCAGTGTCGAGCTGCTTGGAGAAACCCATACAAGCCATAGTAGAGAGAAAGAGGATTTAATGATTGAGTAAACCTATTTTCTGCCAGAGTTGCGGCCTATCCCTATCGAAAGCTGTGACAGTTAGAATCGATGAATCCTATCCACAACTAAGGTGTGAAATTGTCGCACTATATGCTTCACCAGGGTGTGACATTTAGTTTTCCGAAATCAATGCAACCTATCCATTTATAGAGTGCAACATAGTCACATTGTATCCTTCACTAAGGTGCAAATTTCTCTCATTCTTCCCATTGCCAGGGTGATACACTCTAGAAAATTGGGTTTTTGCAATAAAACAACCATATCTCGAAATTCATGATCGGGGTCGGGATGAAATTTTGACCAGAGATGTATGACATAGGGAGTCTCATGCTCACAAAAAATATCCAAAACCTACATCATATTTGAGGAGATATAACTATTTTATCATATCTATAGCTGCTATAAAACTGTTAGTCATATCTCAAAATCCACAATCTGGGTTTTCAGGATCTTTTTAGAATCAATAGCAGGGATGGAGATGATAAAAATTATTCAGTCAAGTCTAGTGATAATACTCACACCGTACAAATATTTTGAATATAAGTTCAAGGCTGCATTCCAACTCAAAAGAAAAGGACTGTACAATTTGACAACGGCGACAGAAACAAAACCTACATCAGTGCTTGAGAAGACCAGATGGGAGAACTGTAAGGCTGAGGACACATGACTATTTCTTGAGTTAATATCCACTGAATTATGGTTTCATATTGTTGCATGAAAGACTCCAAACGAGATATTGACCACCTTGGAAGGACTCTTTGGAAAGAAGGATGAGATGCGAGGTCATATGCTTGAGGTAGACTTGAACACCTTAGACCCTAAAAGTTTTGATAATATACATGATTTATTTACTAAATTTAAATATTTGATATTGATCTTGGGTGAATGTGGGATTGAAAATTCTACACAATAGAAACACCTTATTCTAACAATCTTGGTCAAACTAGGACCAGAATAGGTTGTATATGTCTCCAATTTCTATTCTAGAAGATGTCTTTTTGGAACAAATTGGAAAATGCCTACAATGGATCAATTCATTAAGTCTCTCACACAAGAGTAGATAAAACTCATACATATGGGCCTCATGAAATATCCCAAAGAACATGCACTCACCATGCATGATGGAAAAGGGTCATCCAATCATAAATTGAAGCAGAAACAAAAGGAGCTATTACATCTAGAGTCAAAGAAGGAGGGATATTCCAAACCCTTCAAGGATTCTCCAGGTTCCAAATATTCTTCAAATTCCAAAGGGAAGAAGAAGAAGGGAAATCAGTGCACATATTGTAATAAATCGAATCATGAAGAATCCACATGCATGAAGAAGAAGATCGATCTTATGACACAAGTACTTTAAAAGAATAACCTTGGAGACTTCATTCCCGAAGGAGTCAAAAAGAAGAAGGAAGAATACCATGTGCCTAAGAAATGTAATCATCATGCTCTGGTTTCAATTAACTCCTCATTTTATTCATGGATTATAGATTCTAGCGTATCATATCATATGGAAGCTAAAGATGAAGTTTTTACTTCTTTGAGTTCATGATATGGAACTCCTATTCTCATGGGGCATGATACTCCAGTAACTGTTTTAGGAGAGGGAAGAGTGGAACTCCCTAATGGAATTTTTGAGAATGTTTCACATGTTCCAAATATTTCTATAAATATTCTCTTAGTTTATCAGATCACTCAAAATGGTAAAAGGGTTGAATTTACAACAGATTCAGTTATTGTACTTGACATGCTCGACATGTTCTCTATGATGGACATGGGTCCACTACACTTCTTTATTGGTCTTGAGATTATTCAGGATTCTTCTAGCATCAAAATTTCTCAGGATAAGTATGTCGACAATATTCTAGATAGATTCCACATGACATACTATAAGTATGCACCTACACCCTTCTTATCTGGGATCACACTTGAGGATGGTCGGGATACACCATTAGTGGAAAACACTTTGTATCGACAGTTGGTGGTGAGTCTTTTGTATCTCACCCACACCCATCTAGATATCTCATATGTGATAGGAGTAGTTTCCAGATACATGTAGGAACCCCATTATTTTCACTGGAAGGATTACAAGCACATCCTCAGATATGTTTAAGGCACCATGAGTTATGGGATTCACTATGAATTTGGTTTTGCATTAGATCTAATAGGTTTCACATATTCAGATTGGGCTAGTGATGGCACAAATCACAATTCCACATCTAGGTACACTCTCAGTTTGGGTCAGTCCCAATTCGTTGGTCAATTAAGAAGAAATCATCCATTAATTTATCTTCCATAGAGGCTGAGTACATAGGAGTAGTCAATTGTGTCATTCAGACACTTTGGCTTCAACACTTCCTTATCGATCTTGGTATCCACTTTCACTATCCAACTATCATATGGTGTGACAATAAGAATACACCGATATTTTGCAGAGATCCATTACAACGATAGAGAACCAAACACATTGAGGTCCACATGCATTTCATTAGAGATTTAGTACATCACAAGATCATTGATTTGTAGTTTTGTCCTTACTCTGAACATACTGCTGACATATTCACCAAGACCTTCACTGGGTTGAAGTTTCAGACATTGTTGGATCATCTTGGAGTGAAGAACATAATTTCCTAGAAACAACTGCCATTTTCTTCTTTTGATGCATTATCTTTTGAGGGGGACTTTTATTCCCACATGGTTTTCCTTCTTTCCTCACATTAGTAACTAATATGGGCTAGTAGTCGGGGCTAATTTTTTACTCCATAGTGATGTTCAGGGGGGTTGTTGGATATTTCTATTTCCAACTCAATAGTTCAGTGAGAGTGTATTGGAGTTTTTTTTTACTTTAATATTTCCTACTGAAGCTCACTATAATTAGTTCTATTTTTAGACCATTTCTATTATGCATGCATTCCTAAGAAAATATCACTACAACTCATTGCTTCCTCACTTTTCTTAATTATAGGATGTCATTTCCTATATGATTAAAATTCACTCACTCATTGAATAGATCATAATATACATTGATTCTCATTATTCATATTGTATCTCTCTTCCTTTTCTTGATAAGCTTTGTTTGTGTATTCTTTAGCTAGGTCTCCTGTGAATTTTTCCATGAACCACTGATAGTGCAATCATCCAAGTAAACTTCTAAAAACTTATGTATGAAATATTTAAAGGCTGCTACTACTACTCTTGAAAAATGGTTGGTGCATTCTTCAATCCAAATGGAATCATTGTGTATTGATATGATCCCCATCCTACGGAAAATGTAGTCTTGTGTCTATCCTATGGTGCAATTATGATCTAGGGATTTCCTGAAAACCCATCAGCAAATGAATATGCTTCTTGACCTCCTACATTATCCAATACTTCATCTGTAAATGGGGTAGGGAAAGGATCATGCAAGAAAGAATCATCAAACTTCCTCAAGTCTACACAGATCTTGATTCCCCCTTGCTTCTTTAACTATACTACAATAGCGCTAATCCATTCTGATTCTTAAACAAGTTCTATGACACCATCTTCTAACATCTTGTCAATTTATTCTTTCACTTTCTACTTATATACTAGATTTAAACTGTGAGGTAGTTGTATTATGGGTATAGAATTTGGTTTTAAAGGGATATTCATCTCTCTGATCTCTTCTGCTAACCCCTTCATATTTGAAAATGTCGTTCGGAACAAATCACTATATTCACCCAATAATTATGTTATTCTTTATACTATCTGATTGTCCCAATAATCTCCAATACTTGAAATATTTGGGTTCTTTGTTGTTCCAATATTTACCTTATTTATCTTTAGTGGTGATGCATAATATTATTTCTATAGTTGTGTACCCTCTACTTCTCTTTCTCCTTCAATTTCTATGACATTGATATTGCACGAGTTATCTTATGAAGGGTCTTCTTCTTATGCAACATGATATAAGTGAAACAAATGTTTAATTGTATGTCTCTTTTGGTTCTGATAAGATGTCACCATTTCTAACCCAAGTTATTCAAAAATCATGTCCCTTACTACCTTTAATGTTGTATCTATCTTTGTACTCTCATGTTCAAAGGAAAATGTAAACACAAAATTATGTTTCATTTCTTCCCAATTTGCAGTTTCCCTACATTTTTCTTGTTATGTGTACCATTTCTTTGGAATGCCTTCTAATGTGTGAAGAAAGTGATGTATTCATTATTTTGGTGGTACCAATATCCATTGTAACATGCACATTTCTATGTGTTCTATGGGTTGTCCAATCCCATCATACTTCTCCAAATATATATTTTCCTACTCTGCACCAAATCTAATGTGAAATAACCTCTTGCACTGAAATTGGTTCTTAATCTTGTATTTATGCGCACCCCACCAACATGCAGGTGTTTCTTTCAATGCCATGTCTATAACTAATAGTCTTTGATTCTCCAAAATTTCTAATTCAAACTTTGCTAAAAATTCTTCTAAATTATCCTAGACATAAAATGTGGGAGGTTCTCTTACCTCCAATCCAATCCATCTTAGTGTGTGCATCATTTAGTCACATATTCTAGTAGATAATTCATGTAATTGTTGTTGCCAGTTTTCTAGTCCTGTGTTAGAATTTGACGCACAAGAACTAATACTCCTCCAAATCAACATTCCATCTACAGTTGGTTTTATGTAATCATCTTCGCGTGCGATAGTTCTGTAAAACTAATTCACCTCACTTGAAATGAAGTTTTTCATCATAGGTTCAATGTTTCTCCCACCTTTTGAGGGATATAAGGGTGCAATAACTATGTATTATCCACATTCAAATATCATATTCATGTTATTCAAATTAATAATAGCCTGATTATCAAAATCCCAATCCAGTCCCAACAATGCAGGATATGGTGTAGTATTATCTACTATTTCAATCACTTTGAAGTCTTCCATGGTGTGCACACCATCTAGATATACTGGTATCCCCTTCAATCTACCAATTGGCATCACTCTATGTTGATTTTCTAGTTTCAATTGAATTGGTGAATACCCCAATTGAGGTTGTCCCATAGCTTCCCATGTTTTCTTAGGTAAAACATTCACTTCAAACCCCAAATCTAGTATGATATCTCCCATATTGAAATTTCCAATGTTTGCATTCAACCTGAATTCTCTACTTTTTATTTTCTTCTTATGGACCTGATTAACTATCTTCACCCCTTCTTCCCTAGCATTACATGTTTCTAACAATTTTTTTAATACTTACAGAGATGACTTATGATTTAATATCTTTACACAAGATACTAAAAAGTTACTTAAATTAATGAAATTTTCTGAAGGATGATATTTACTGGTCTGATAAAATAATTAGGGCATGTCATACACTGGTACATCATCTACTGGCTTGGTTCATGAAATCAACGAAACATTTGCCTTCAAAATCTCTTGTCTAGCCTCTTTGAGGGTCTCCTTCTCTTTTGGCACATCAAACTTTTGCTCAGGTTATACATTGTTACTTACCCATTGATGTATCTCTTGGTTCTTCTTTGATGCACCATATCCTATATTATCTCCACCTCTATTGACTATATTGATATTTTCCCCATCATCTTCTATATTTTCCATAGCAATCCATTGCAATTCTAATTATTCTAGTTCCTCTTTTCTTGTATCTTTATCATGGTTTGTTGTGCGAAAATACATACATGTCGTAGGTGGAAATGAAAAATATCTTGCATAGTGTCCTAGTTTCTGACAATTATGACAAACTACTGGTCCTCGACCTCCTCCAAAACCTCTTCCTTTGTATCCACCTCCTATGTAGCCTCCATTGTTACTTAGATTATCTCTGCGTGGTGTTTTATATTGAGGTGCTTCATTATAGTGTGGTTGCGAATTATTGTACTATGGTGGTACTAGACACTGATGCATGTTGGTATACTGCAATGGTGCTCTGAACTGTTGCGCGTTATTATATTGTAGTTGTTGTGCAGGTTGTCCTTTCATTAATTCATCTTGCAACCAATAATTTTTTGATGTCCTCTCCTTCATTATCTCTAAGGTTCTGTAGTCCTTGTCTTCATGTGAAACTGACTTAAAAAAGTTACAAAATGTAGTCTTCGACATTTTCTAATACTTATGCATCATGAGACAATGATAGGTATCATTTCCATGTGTTCTTCATATCTCACACCATGTCCCTTGTGGTGGTAAAGAATTTGACATTCCTGTCCCCAAGTACTGCACAAAGGTTGGAAATTCATTCTTATGATGACCTTCTATTCTGTAAAATGTGCATCAGATATCCTACCTCTTTTCCTTTCATTTATTTTGTTTCAATTGGAATGTAAGTTTCTTCATATCTTCTCTTATCTCTTCTACAACTGGATCTGTATGCTTAAATTAATTTTTTTCTAACTACAAATGTTACAATATTTAGACACTTAGGAGTTAGTTAAGATCTACTTGGTATAATGTGTCATAGGTAAAAGTGTGTTTCCTAGTGTGTTTCTTTAGAATGAATTAGTTTTCATTTGTAGTTAGGAAATCTGACGGTCACGATATGTTCTCGACATAGAGTGATCTGACGGTTCATACTCTCCTCGATATTAATGACCATTGATTCGTGGCTTAATACTCGATTGGTCCATGATATATATTTAAAGAGAATGGAGGGTCATTTGTCGATGATTTATTGTGAGAAACCCTCTTGTAAAATCTCTCTGTAATATTTTTCTTTGCATTAATAAACTTCTCCAAGTGGTTGCGTTGGCTGGGGCCATGCATGTTTCCCCATAGGGGTTTTACCACATGAAAAAATTGGTGCGTTGATATTTGATCTATTTACATGAATGGTTACTGAAGTTGTTTTTCCTCTATTGGAATACCTTTGTTGTCGAACATGGTATCAGATCCTATTTGAAGACCCACTCCTATTGTAGATTGAGATTGTGAAGACGAGTTGACTCATCTCCATTTTATGTCATTTTTGTACATTTATGGGCTGACAGGACTATTCCATTGTATCTGTAGCACTCATTTCATTCAGGAACATTTTTTGTTTCACTCGAAAAGGTTTATGTTTTCCCAAGATACGACCATTACAGTGAGATCCGGAGCAAAATTGTTTTCTTGTGTGAAAAGAGTTTTTTTTAGCACGCTCTCCAAGGCCATTAACAACAACAAAAACAATAGCAACAGTAGCAATAGCAACAACAACATCATCATCATCATCATCAACAACAACAACAACAACAATCCTCCTTCTGGACATTACAATATGTTTTTCTAGACCATTTGGTTAAAAGTTGCCTTATTAAGTAAGAGGTCTTGAGTTCAAGTCTCTCTTTTGTTACTTTTTAAAAAAAAAATGTTCATGCTAAAATTGTAAAGTGTATTTCACTTTAAGTATAAAAGTGAATCACTATAAGTAGCCTTAATATTTTATTTTAGAGCTATTTATTTTGCATGCAAATTTTCTATTATAAAGTAACTTCATTGTAAAAGTGATCCCCACTTCTCTCTATAAAAGTGAGTCACTTCATAAAGCAATTTACACTATCACATGGTCATTTGGTTACCATTTATGCATTTTTTTAAGGGCATAACTCTGACATCCGAAGTCCGTTTTCAGTGCCATTTTTTTTAAAACCACATAACTTTTTGAGCTCTTTCCATTCAAATCATCAGTTTCAATTTTTAAATCCATATTGTCTGCACATTTAATATGGCTTCTACAATTAATCCCTTACTTACCATCACCAATTAATTCCAATGGAAATCCCATATGGAGGATTTATTAAGACGTAGAGGCTTGTACCAGATTACCTTGGGAAAGGAAACAACACCCACTAATGCTGATAAGAAAGCCAAATGAGATAATATGAATGATGAAGAACGTGGATTAATCAAAATGCCCATCTCTCCTGATTTAAGGTTCCACCTTCAATCAATTGATCAACCCAAAGACGCTTGGGACAAGATTGAATCTGTGTTTGGTAAACACAATATTATTCGAGCACAACATTTAGAAAATCAAGTACTGAATTTAATTCCAAATGATATTTCTTGCATTTAAGACTATCTATCTAAGTTTAAAACACTCAGACTTTTATGTGAAGAATGTAAGATAAATATAGAAGAATATTGTTGCATCTATATTATACTTTATGAGCTAGGTAGTGCATGTTCTGTGTTTGTATCTACCTTTTATGCCATGCAAGAGGCTCTAGGGGCAGCTTATAAAAAACCCAGTCTTGAGAACTTTTGTGATTCTTTGATTAGAGAGCATGATAAGCTTGTACAACTTGGAGTGATAAGAACTGCAAGTACATCCAAAAAAGTCTTATTTGTCCATCATAAAGATAAACCCAAGAATACAAATAAGCCACATCCTCGCCACAACAACACACAATATAAGGGTCCCAAACCCACTCAGAGAGATTTTTCTCCTAATGGTGACAAAAGAGAAAAATATAAAGTAAGAGTACTGACAGACATTGCAAATTTTGTGATAAATATGGTCATGATGAGTCCAAATGTTTCACGAAGATGGCAGCTTTATAAGCAGTGATGAAGAAGCACAACATCTGTATTGATTCTACTTCTTCTTCTTCTTCTTCTCATGGACATGCACTTTCTACTTTTGGTTTCTCCTTCAATACATCTTCTACTTCTTCTTCTAATGAGTGGCTTATTGATTCTGGAGAATCTTATCATATGGCTAAGGATAGAGCCATATTTTCTACTCTAAATGAATGTAACACCAAGAAAATATTTTTTGGTGATGATAGATCTCTTAGTGTTGAAGGATTTGGAACAATGCAAGTAGAAAATGGTCATTTCAAAGATATATTATGTGTTCCAAGTATTTCTTGTAACCTTCTATCAGTATATCAAATCACTCATTTAGGTGAAGGTAGAACCGTAGAGTTTTCACCTCACCAAGTTGTAATCAAGGATCTAAAAGATCTTAAGCATCTTCTTGCAACTAAAATTGTTGATGATATTACCAGGTTATACAAATTTGACAATTTTGGGTCATCATATTTTTCATCATTTTTTGTTTCTCATAGCGATGACTTGATCAAACTTTGGCATGAGTGGTTTGGTCATCTAAATTATCACTCATTGCAGCAACTATGTAATCAACAAATGGTGACTGACCTTCCTCTTATTTCATGCAGAGATGGTGTTTGTGTCGGTTGTGTTCTTGACAAACATCATCAGGAAATTTTTGACAAACATGCCTCTTGGCATGCCTCGGGTCCTTTGCAGCTTGTTCACAGTGATTTGTGTGGTCCACTTTATTCTCCTTCTTTTTATGGGTGCAAGTATTTCTTAACTTTCATTGATGACTTTTCCAGACATACTTGGGTTTACTTCTTAAAACTTAAGAGTGAATTTTTTGACAAGTTTTTGGTCTACAAGGCCCTTGTAGAAAAGCAATATGGACATCAAATTCAAAGGTTAAGAACAGATAATGGAGGTGAATATGTGAACAATCATTTTACAAGCTACCTCACTACACATGGAATCCAAATGCAACACACTGTTCCATATACACCACAATAAAATGGCATTGCTGAGAGAAAAAACCACACATTAAAAGAAATGGCTAATTGTATGATCCAATCTAAGGGGTTAAGTCTAAAGTATTGGGTGGAAGCCATCAAATGTGCAAATTACATAGTAAATCACACTCCCACAAAATATCTTAAAAACATAACACCATAAGAATCTTGGACTAAAAATAAACCAGATGTAATTCACTTCCGTGTATTTGGAAGTATAGCATGGGCTCACATTCCTGATGAGAAAAGGAAAGAATTGCAGCCTAAAAGTGAGAAGTGTATATTTGTTGGTTATTTTGAAGATGTAAAAGGTTATAGACTTCTTCAAACACATTTTAATGAAATTATTATTTTAAGAGATGTTAAATTTGATGAAAATCTCTTGGCTTGCGAGCCTAATTCAATGCTTGTGCCTTCTTTGGTATGCGAGACTAATTTGACGGTTGTGCCTTCTTCGGCCTGCGAGACATATTCGATGTTTGTGCCTTCTTATATTATGGTTTTTTCTTTATATGATGATAGTGAGGATGAAAATCCACCTCCACCTTCTCACCTTCTTCCAGATGAGTCATTTGAACCTAAACCAACACTAGCTTGACCTCTTCCTAGATGGGTCTATTCAACACGAGAAGCGGTTGATGATATTGTCGGTGATTCTTCAGATTAGTGTTGAACACGTTCATAGTTCTAGTGAGCCTCTTCTCTTTTGGATCAAGTTTCAGAAACTTATGATCTAAATACATTTGTAGAAGCTTCAATTCATCCAAATTTGGATACAACAATGAATGAAGAGTATCATTATTTAATGGAAAACGATACTTGGGATCTTGTACCTCTTCCAAAATGAAGAAAACTTGTAAGATGAAAATGGGTCTACAAAAATAAGTATGCATAAGATGGAAGTGTTGAAAGACACAAGGCTCGGTTAGTTTATACAAAGTGTTTTCTCAATTTGAAGGAATTGACTATAATGAAACCTTTTCCCTTGTAGCCAAAATGAATTCCATCCTCCTTGTTCATTCACTTGTAGCCTCACATAAATGGGAGGTCCATCAGATGGATGTTAAATATTCCTTCTTGCATGGATATTTGCAAGAAGAAATCTACATGGAACAACCTCTTGGATATGTCCAGAATGACTCTAGCCTTGTTTGTCGCCTTAAGAAATCTCTTTATGGTCTCAAGCAAGATCCTTGAGCTTGGTATGCCAAAATGGACAACTTTCTTATTTCCATTGGATTATCTAGATGCCATTCTGATCCTAATCTCTATACCAAGAAAGTAGGAATCCATATCATAATCCTTATCCTTTATGTTGATGACCTTATTCTTACTGGCAATGACTCAAAAAATTTAAACCATGTGAAAACAATCCTTAAGAAGAAATTTGAAATGGCAGACTTAGTCTTTTTACACTATTTCCTTGGACTCCAAGTTTTGCAAACCAATGAAGGAATTTTTCTTTCCCAGTCTAAGTATGTTTGTGACCTTATTCATCACTTTCACATGGATGATTGTAAACCAACTCCTTCTCCCTTCTAGTATGGAGTCAAGATTATTTCCACCTGTACTTCTCCCGAATTTGATTCCACACTATACCGTTAGTTAGTTGGTAGCCTCTTATACTTTACTCATGCCCGTCCTGGTATTTCCTTTGTTATTGATCTTGTTGCCCGGTATATGAAAACCACCCATGAAAGCCATTGGAAAGAAGCTAAAAGGATACTTATTTATGTCTGTGGTACCATTGAGTTTAGGATACATTACAGTTCAGGGGGGGCTCCTTTATTGGTTGGTTTCACTGATTCAAATTGGGCCGATGAACCTGATGATCAAAAGTCTACTGCAGGTTATGTTTTTAGCCTTAGTTCAGGACCTATCAGTTGGGCCTGTAAGAAACAATAGGCGATTGCACTTTCTTCAGCAAAAGCAGAGTACCAAGCAATGGTAAATGCAAGTCAGGAAGCCTTGTGGCTTCGACATATCCTTTCATATTTTGGATTCCAGCAATAGCATCCGACCAGCCTTTGGTGCGAAAATCAGAGTGCCATCAATCTCACCAAAGACCTAAATTAACATCAGCGTAGAAAACACATCGAGCTACACATGCACTTCATCAGAAAGCTCATTCATGGTCAAGTTATTGAAGTGATCTTTTCTCCTACAGAAGATCAAGTTGCAGACATTTTCACAAAGTATCTTACAGAAGTGAAGTTTTCCAAACTTCGATCTATGTTAGGAGTTTAGGAATTTGTCATTAAGGGGGGATAGGCTCTAATGCCTTCTTCCTTATCCTATTGTGTCACTATTGTAAATCATTCAATCCTATCCCAAGTTGTTCTTAAGAGAGGATGTTAGGATATTTAGACACATAGGAGTTAGTTAAGATCTACTTGGTCTAATGTGTCGTTAGGTAAAAGTGTGTTTCCTAGTGTGTTTCTTTAGTATGAATTAGTTTGCATTTGTAGTTAGGAAAT
>WSFP011467575.1:0-18173 GCA_009831015.1 Picea engelmannii
GGTCCTTGTAACCTTCTCTTATTAGGGTGCAACCAAATTATGTCTCTTTCTTTGAAGGTCTTTTCAATCCCATGTTTATCGTGTCTAGCCTTGTATTTCTCCCAAAGACTTAATTTGTTTCACCTAGACCTGTAAATGTATTTTCCTCATCCTATCTATGAAATTTTCTCCCTTTAATGCATCACTTGATGTCGTTGTCCTTGCTTTAGATTGTCCAAATACAATATCCTATGGTTATGGTGTAAAATATCAAAAATAAATTTCAAAAGGGGCATACTGGTGGAAGTGTAGACAACTCTATTATAAGAATGTTGTATGTAAACCAAACTTTTATCCCAAGTCCCTGGATGCTTCTAATTGTAACCTCTAAAAAGATAAACTAAAGTCTTATTCATTGTTTTTTCCTACCCATCAATATATGGGTGAAAGGTAGTGGATCTCTTTAGTTTGGTATCTAACTTTCCTCATAATGAAGTCCAAAATACACTAAGTAATCTTGTATCTTTATTAGAAATGACATTCCTTGGGATCCCAAAGTGCACCAATACCATGGGGGCTTCACCTTATTGATTAATATCTTATTACGTTCATTCATAAAGGGGTTTTTTAAATTATGAACAATAGAGTCAATATATTGTAGGTATTGGGAGGGGTGTAGGGTACGAGGGGGTTTATAGGTATTGGGGGGTATAAAAAGGGGTATTTCGTAAAAATAAGGGATATCTAGTAAAAATAGGGCTTTTTATTACAAAAATGTATTGGGAGGGGGGTTAAACAAAAGGATTTGGGGAGGTATTTATCAATATCTAGTGAAATTAGGGGTATTCTTTAGTATCCCATGAATGAACACGCTATGTCACGGGTTCATTAAGTGGAGACTTTGTGAGGGGGAGACCCACCAACAACTAAGTGGTTGGTATTCAAAGACCTCCTCAAGTCCCATTTTACCCTATCAGGTTTGAAGAGGACCAAAGAATATAGTGGCATTATTATCATAGAGAAAAGGACAGAGTGTACAAGAGTATGCTAAAAAAATGGGAAACAAGCCATTTAGTTGGAAATAAATCCCTGGGACCCAAATGTGGTCATCGAGTAATTGGGTGGTCTTCACAATAATGTAAAGAGGCAAATTATGTTATTCAAGCTCAATACCACTAATGAGGCCTATGTACATGCTTAATACATTTAATCTTACAAGAAGAAGGGGAAACCAAATGATTTGAAGTAGACATACCAACATGGAGATTTCAATAAGGGTGAGAAGAAGGAGGGAAAAGAGAAAACTAAGAAGAATGCCATCATTTTTCATGTGTGCAAGGAACCTAATAACCACTATGACCATTGCAACATTAGTGGTCACACAAAAGAAAATTGTTGGAAGTTGCATCTAGAGCTTAATCCTAGGATCCGCAAGTAAGAGAATTCCAAGAATAAGAATCTTATAATGAATGTAGGAAAGGACACATAACTAAAGTCATGTGTGGACAAAAATAGTGTCTGCATAATAGTGCAAAAGGAGGTGAACCTCAGTAACCTCCATAACAAAGAGGAGGAGGAGATGACAAAGTTATTCCATGTCTACATTCAAATCAAGAAAAACAAATTCGATGTGTTGTTTGATTCCAATTCATAGGAAAACCTCATTATAGAGGACCTGGTAAGTAAGCATGGTTTAGAAGTGCATGATCACCCTCATCCATACCCTTTGGGTTGGGTGAATAAGGATGTAGAGTTAAAAGTTACTAATCAGTGTAAACTTAGATTTGCTATTAGTGCAAATTTTATTGATGAAACAAAAGTTGATTTAGTGCCTCGTGATGTTTATGGTGTAGTGTTTGACAAACCATATACATATATCAAGGATGTTATCTTCACAAGGAGGGAAAACCAATACCACCTAATCATGGATGGTAAATTGTTTGTCACTAGTGCACACAAGGGGAATTCTAAGATCTCTCTGCTGAGTGCACACCAAGCCAAGAGATTGATTAGCTTCTTTAAGAAGTATGCACTTATTTTCTTGAGATAAAACTAGAAAGACACCAATTCAACAAGTGTGAAGGCATCCTTGAACGTTGTATGAAATAACATAACTACCAATTGGAAGAGATTTTGTAAACATACCAAGAAGTGTTCCAATATCCAAAAGGAAGACCACTCAAGAGGGAAGTGGAGTACAAGATATAGTTACCAATAGACTCTACAAAATGTAAGACTGTATAGATAGTCCATGGTAGATTCAGATGAAGTGAAGAAGCAATTGTAAAAAATATTGGAGCAAGGAGTCATAGGGTTAAGTACCTCACTATGTCGTTCCCTAATCATACCCATACCAAAGAAGGATGGGACTTGGTGAATGTGCATTGACTACAAAGCTCTAAACTAGATCACTCTCAATAATTTGTACCCTATGTCTATATCAATGACTTGTTAGGTCAGAAAAAACATGTAAAGTACTTCATCAAGATGGATTTGAAATTTAGATATCACCAAGTCTGGATCAAGGAAGAAGACACTTGGAAGAATACCTTTGAGATGAAGCAAGGTATTTACAAGTGATTAATAATGCCCTTTAGTTTGAGTAATGCACTTGCTACTTTTATGTGTTTAATGAATGATGTAGTGCATCCATTCCTAGATTTATTTTGTAGAAAATCAATAACAAAATCACTCCAACTCACTTAGGACTTTTGTCAAACACTTTGTAAACGCCGATTTTTATCTTAAATGAACTATGATATGTATTGACACAGATTCAACTATATCATAAGCATAAACACACATTACTAAGCAACTAGCAGCGGAAAATAACAATGAACAACGATCACAAAACACGTGTTCACACTTATATTTTGGCAACCATCTAGGGAAAACCCCAACTAGGGGAAACCCACCAAGAGAAATTTATTATCAGCTTCAGGAAGTACAAAAGCTACAACAGTAATATATTTGGCAGCAAGAGAAACACAAGTTAAACTCACTTGCAAACACCCACAACAGTCCCCAACTTCTGCCTTGAAAACCATGCCACATAATGTATGGCTTGTACGACCCCGCTGAGAAACAACACCTCAAATTTTCTGCCAACCTGTTGTTGTATGGTTAGATCTATACAACCTTTCTATTGCAAGAAAAACCTCAAAACAAACTTGATTTTCATGCCACAAACAACCTCGATTTTCATGCCCTCTTTTCCTGTTTTATGACCTGTACGGATTCGTATAGTGCGACCTCCCACTCGGTTGTAACCTTCAACAACTTCTCACATAAATTTGTCTTGGGATTTGTGCCCAAATTCTTTTGGAATTTGTGTCAAATCCGTTGCATACACTTTCCTTCCAACTCTCTCTCAAATTTCTCTTGACTTGTCTTGCACACTACCCTAGGCTTACTCTTATAACTGAAAATGACTTTTCATCTTCCCCATTCGTAAATCCAATGCCCAAGATCTAATCTTGCCTTTACAAGATCAAGGGACATGATTCATTCCCTCCGAAATAAATCACTTAAATTTACTAAAGTTATTTTCCACTTTGTGATATAAGTGCACTTTATGATATAAAGTCACTTTAATAAAATAATAGAAGGTCAATTTTACAAAATGTCACCTTATTAAAAAAGCCACTTTATTACAACTTTATAAAACACTTATTACAAAGTCAAGTGCCTAGTAGTGCAAATGCAAGGTCACTTCCGCATACAAAACAAAACATGCGGATTACCTCCTGAATTATAAAAGCTAACACTTCCTCTTAGCGAGGGAGGTACTCACTGACATCACCATGACTTGGTCTTGTCCTCAAGTCCATCACATTGTTTGTAGTAGGATCTCCCTCTGAACTTGGATCCAACCTCAACACTTGCACTGAACTCGAACCTGAAGACCTCCTCCTGGAAACCACTCTGAACCTTGATCTCATAGGATAATCCACTCTCCCACCTTGAGCTTATGTCCACTCACACCAATTGAGCCTCATGTTCATGCTTATAAGAGACTCCCTCTCTTCCCTCAGATTTCGAGATTGAATCCTTATCCCATTGTAGTCTCAAGAGCCTCCTGCTCCTCATATGCCTCTAAATCTCCAATTGTAGGTTATCCTCGCACAATGTACAACCTACCAACCTGATCACCAATCAATTGTGGCTTGACCAGATCTTCTCCCTCTCTATAGATAAAGACAAGTCCACTCTTGAAAAATGTCACGTATCTTGTATCTGCCAAGGCTAACACTGAGAGTAGGTTAACCCTCAGCCCGGGAACAAATAGAAATACATCAACCACTATGAGTTCTCCAAACTCGAGCTCAAATTTGACCCTTCCAACTCCACATACTGCTCGTGCCATTCCCCCTTCGCTTTCAACTAGTCGGTCTAGACCTGTCTCTGTGATAGTGAGGAATATATGCCATATTCCTATCATATGACATGAGGCTCCATTGTCAATGATCCATCTATTGTCACACACAAATCTAGTACTCATGACACTTGACACGAGAGTAACCAATGAGAATTCCCTTTCAAACTTGTCTGAAAAGTCCTCTACTATTTTTGTTGTCGTTGCAACAGGCCCATCCTTCTCTTTTCTCTTCTTCTTCTTCTTCTCCGGACATTGGGTTGCAAGGTGGCCATACTGGTTGTAGACGAAACATATGACTTTTCTCAAGTCTTTCTCGAAACTCCACTACTTCTTTACTTTGTTATTTGTCGCCATAGCAACATTCTCTTCATCAACTCCATCTCCCTTCTGTCCATTGCTCTAAGATCCTTCTAGGATCTCCTCCTGAGTGAAATCGTCCCACAATATGCTCCAGTATGGAAGATGTTCTCAACCCACCACACACTTCATGAAGACTTCTCATTCTTTGGTGAATCCTTTCAAGGCTATCCTCACCAACTCTGAATCTAAACTCACCTCCCCAACTGTAGCCAACTCATCTTTCATATGTGCTACCCAAGTAAGATAGGATGCCACATTTTCACCCTTATCCATCTTAGTATCATGCAACTTGTCCGTTAAGGCCATCTTCTGGTTCTCATTCTTCACCTCATACAAGTTTCTCAGTGTCTCCCACATGTCATAAGTTGTCTTCTTCTCAGCTAAGTGTGGGATAAGTGAGTCTTTCACTATATCCAGAATAAGCCTTTGAGCTTTGGCTTCCTTTCCCTTGTGTACATCCAAATAGGGTATGTTGTGGGAACAACTACTATAGAGCTGACAAAGCTCCAAAGTTTGTTCTCCCTAAGAATAGCTAACATTATGACTTTCCATTGCACGTAGTTGGAAATCCCTTCCAACCGGTCCTCATATTTGATGTAAGCAGCTATTTTCCTCTCAACTATCCAATAAAAAACAAACAACCAAGTTTTCCCCTTTCAAATTGATCCAAAAAGGATCCAAACAAGGCTAATAATAACTCAGAACTCACAGAGGCAACTCAAAACGCTCAAAATGGCTTCAGCAGATAGAGAAAGGGAAAAAAATCAAAGTTCCCAAAACTCAGTGAAATGGCATGATCGTGAAGAGCATGTCGCAAGCTTTCTAACAGCGCAAACGAATCGTCAAACGGAGTTACAGTTTGAAAGATATACGTGGTCAAAGATGCGGTCAACCATGGCCAGTCAGTAGGGGACACATAATCGTTTGTATTGATGACGTCAGCAGATGACATGGAAGGGTGATGTCATTGTATGGATGATGATGTCAAAATGCCACATGGAAGCACCGCAAGCTACCACATGTCACCCACCAGTGGAATTTTCAGGGGCCCATATAGACCAATAGGAAAGTGCCACGTGGCACCCCCACGAGACGCCATGTGGCACCACCAAGGGAGTGCCATGTGTCAGTACAGCAGTGACAGTGCGAGCCACATCAACATATGAGCAAGCGAATTAGCAGGTGCCACGTGGCCCAATCATGGGGTGACACGTGGCATCCTGAGAATGCCCAATGTTAGCTCGTGAATGATTTTTGTTTTAAAAAAAGAATTGGCGGGTCCACCAAATCTGGCGGACCACGCCAAATCTACACAGTCATTAGCAGAGTTAATAGAGGATCGCTAAACATAGTGGAGGTTTAAACTATGGATAAACATATATGTAACCACTACCAAAAACGGAGTTCGACAGGTTCGACCCCGTAACCTCAGCCCCAAAGCCTTTAAAACTCCACTCTAACTAATGCGCCAAGGGGTGTGCCTTGGTACATCCACCTCATTTAATATTTAAGAATGCGTTTTCGGCTAGAACCGGGGGGAAGGTGCGCGACCATACTATACAATCTGGCATGGATTTCGATATAGATGTTGTCATAATTGCATGTAAAGAGGGCACGAAAATCGAGACAGGATTTCTCTTGGGCCTGGGAGTGCCAGAGTCAGATCGGAGCATGGAGACAATCATTTTTGGGTAATTCGACACCACGAATTCAGTGGTGATGTATGTTTTATGATATGAGAATTATTTCTGCAGCTTGATTTCAGAATGAGGTATATTCATGTATTTGCCAAATTCTTTTGTTGAGTTTATAAAAGAGCCTACCCATTTGAGAGCAGAACCCGGAGACGTAGTCCACTAGGGACGAACTCCGTTATCAAGTTTTTGTGTTCAGATATGATGCTTATGTCTCTTCATTTCTAATTTTTCCCTTCTTTAATGGTGCACATTAAATTATTTTCATTTAATACAATTCTTTATAAGTCACGATGAAAAGATCTCGGATCACAAATCCCTGCCAAAAATAGCACTACTTACTATAACTCAGAGCACCTGCTCTGATACCATGTAGAAAATCAGTAACAAAAGCACTCTAACTCACTAAGGACTTTTGTCTAACACTTAGTAAACACAAATTTCTATCTGAAATGAACTTTTATATGTATTGACCCACATTCATCTATATCATAAGCAGAAACACACATTACTAAGCAAATAACAGCGAAAAATAACAATGAACAACAATCACAAAAAACATGTGCACACTCAGATTTTGGCAACCAACCAGGGAAAACCCCAACTTGGGGAAACCCACAAAGAAAAATTTATTATCAGCTTCAGGAAGTACAAAAGCTACAACAGTAATACATTTGGAAGCAAGAGAAACACAAGTTAAACTCACTTGCAAACACCCACAATAGTCCCCAACTCATGCCTTGAAAATCGTGCCACAGTCTGTACGACCTAGCTGAGAAACAACACCTCGAATTTTGTGTCAACTTGGTGTTGTACGGTCAGATTTGTACGACCTTTCTGCTGCAAGAAAAACCTCAAAACAACCTTGATTTTCATTCCCTCTTTTCCTGATGTACGACCTATACGGATCCATACAGTATGACCTCCCACTCAACTGTAACCTTTAACAAATTCTCACATAAATTTATCTTAGTATTTGTTCCCAAATTATCTTGGAATATGTGCCAAATCTGATGCATACACTTTCCTTCCAGCTCTCTCTCAAATTTCTCTTGACTTGCCTTGCACACTACCCTAGGCTTATTCTCATAACTAAAAATGACTTTTCATCTTCCCCATCCCTAAATCCAATGGCCAAGATCTAATCTTGCTTTTATAAGATCGAGGGACATGATTCATTCCCTCCAAAATAAATCACTTAAATTTACTAAAGTTATTTTCCACTTTATGACATAAAGTCACTTTAATAAAATAATAGAAGGTCACTTTTACAAAAAGTTATTTTACTAAAAGAGCCACTTTATTACAACTTTATAAAACGCCTATTACAAAGTCAAGTGTCTAGTAGTGCAAATGCAAGGTCACGACTCACTTCCTCATATAAGACAAAATATATGGAGTACCTCCTGAGCTATAAAAGCTAACACATTTGTCATAACTTATTTGGATTGCATTTTGATCTTTAGTTCTACTTGGGAGGACCACATGTTACATATGAAGCAAGTGTCAAAGACACTAAGGAAACATCAACTACTAACAAACATAAAAAAATTAATCCTTGGTGTACTTGGAGCATTTTAATAGTGGAGGCAAGTAAAACATTTATCTTACAAAGATAGAGGCCATCCTTAAATTTCCTAGTCCTACTAATGTAAAAGAAGCTAGGATTTTTGTGGGAGTTTCCCAATATTTAAGAAATTTCTTAATAATGTTTTCAGATGTGGAAACACCAATTCTTGTTATAATAGCCAAATGTAAGAGTTTCCTATGGGGAAAGAACCAATGGACATCCTTTGAATAACCAAAATATAAGATTAGTCAAGCCCTTGTCCTTGTGCTACCTAACTTGTAGAAGTATTTTGAAATAAAAATTGATGTTGGTGGGTATGCTACCGGATTCATATTAATGCAAGAGGGAAGACTAATCTTCCATCATTCAAAGCTATCCCGTGGAGAAGTACTAAACTACCCTACATATTACAAGGAACTATATCCCTTGGTTCAAGAAATAAATAAGTCGAAGCATTATCTATTGGGTAAGTATACCATCATCGATACCAATCACTAGCCTATACAATACTTTAAGGCTCATAGTAAGCTCCAACAAGTAAGACACCATAAATGTTTCTATAATAATTTCATGTAGTGATTAAATATAAGAAGGACATGACCAACAAGTTGGCTAATATGCTATCTAGACCACCAACACCTAAAATCACATTTCTGGGAAACATTATACACATGGATCCATCCACCCATGAAGCATACAGAAAGGAGTGTTTCCCCTTCAGGGGTAATAGTCCCAGAACCACCCAATCAGCTGGTGTGGCATGTTCCATATCGCATGTGATCGGTTGATCATGTCATTCATATGTAGATTCTCTACTTATTATCCTTTAGTTACATGATGATTCGACTATCTTAGCCATGGTAAGTGGTTCTATCCAGCCTCACCCTTTAGTTGACAAATGCACTATGGATGGTACATTGTGGTTTTCACTCTGATCTGTTTGTTATTCCACGCGTTGGTGGTTATTTAGGTGTGGTGATACAACTTATGAGTTATTCATGAAAGTGGTAAACATTGAGATGAGATCCGATAACAATTTATGACATTTACAATTTTATTATTTTCTTCATCGTACCTCGAGGAACCATAGTTTTTCTTTAGAAGTGTTTTTATTTCTTAGGTAAGTTTGTACTATTATGAAACTAGTTGAGGTAGCACTTTTCACATTCTAACCATACTTAACATTTTCCATTTTCTTTGTTTCACTCCATTCCATCCATGTTTTTCTTTTTTTTTATCTTGATCATGTTTGACTTATCAAATGTCACCAGAAAAGGTCTAATTAAGAAATCCTAAGTCAATAAAGCATAAAAAGGCTAGAGGTGAAGAGAAATAATGTCAAAAGAAAAAAACATTAAAGCTTGAGCAATGCCACTTCGCTATGAGGTCAATGCCCCTAGTCCCATGTGTGTCTATGAATATCTAAAGAAAAATGGACTTGTTCATTAAAATGAATATATAAAGAAAAAGGCTAAAAGGGGTAGTAAGAAATAGTTTCGAGGAAGGTAACTCAATGCCAAAGCTCCCTCTTAAAGTCTCCTATATAAAATCCTATGTCTCAAAATCTAGTTGAATAAAATCACAAGACCTATGCAGCATATTAAATGACTTTGAGGGTCATCACATGAAGTTTTTTTTCCTTCCCCATTCCATAATTATTCATCACATCACCCACCTTTTACCTAGGGACTTAGGAAATACTCATTGTCCTAGGACTTGTCACATGTATAAGGGTCAATGTTGATCCCCCTTGGTAAAAATTAGGTAAATATTAAAACTAACCTTTATTGTTATGTTGTGTTAAGAGAAATCACTATGTGTGCATCACCTAATGGCTTGTAAATAAGTTGGACCCACCACTCCAAGTGGGCACCCTACATTGAGAAATGTGTACCATGACTCGAAGTCCATGATGTTGTATTGGGATCTGTGATACTGCATTGGGATCCATGACACTACATCAGGATCTGTGTACCCATATTTGGTCATGTCTACCTACATTATGATCTATGCCATTTTCCTTGGGATCCATGTACTTCATTGGGATGCATGTCACTTCTTTGGGATCCGTGATTGTGCATCGGGCCATGACAGGGATGCCACGTCATAACAGTGCCACATGGATTGCTTTGTGAGGGTACCCTTTCTTATTTGGATGACATTATCCCACATGTGTGCCTTATTCTCTCACATGGACCACATGTGAGGTATGTTGAAGTAGTTGAGGATGTGGACCAGGTTGTTACAGGTTGTTACAGGCATGGACCAAGTTGTTATAGGTTGTGGACTAGGTTGTTACAGTTGATTACATGTGGTTAAGTTGGTTATTTCCTTTTGGAATTTGCACACTTGATGAGGTACCTTGCTTTGGGTCACACATACCACTTCCCTCTCCATTTAAGAGGGCACACTCTACTTTGGTTGACTATTCTTCATTATTACATGTTGGACCACCACTTTATGGACATTTTATGAGGGTGCTCCATCTTTGGGCCATCGTTTGACTAGATCATGGGATGTTGGAATACTTTGAGGAGGGAACACCTTTATCTATGTTCTATTGGACCACACATGTGGTATCTTGGTCATATTCTCACTATTTTATGAAGGTATTGCCCCTCCATTTTGGGATTTTGTTGTAACTAATTGAGTATTGTCCCATGGTTCTTGTCCTCCTTGTTTTTGCACATGGTATTGTATCTACCCATGGTTTTCTACATGGTTCTAGAAGGGCACGCCTCCTATATAAAGAAGGCTTTGTCCTCATTTGTAACTAAAGTAGGGAGAATAAAAACTATTTGGCTTATTTTGGTTTGTGTTATTGGTATTGGCTTAATATTTTCTTGAGGATTATTTTGTGAGGAATCTAGCAAGAGATTTTATTTGTAACAAGTGAATGTTGGTTGAGAAAGCTAGCAAGGATCCACAGGAAGAGAAAAGTGCTACAGTGAAGGAGCTTCATGGGGTAATTTTTCTTCACAATCCTTGGTTTTCTATATTTAGACTAGAGTATTGAGTTGGCAAATCTTGATTTTCTTTCCAAATCCTACCTCAAGATGGCATAGAGTCTATTGTCACTTAAGGAGCTGGTAACACACTCCTATCACCATCTAGATCTTGGATGCATCTAAGCAGGACTGGAATTTCGGATTTATCCTAACTGTCATGTAAAAATTTGATGACAGCCATTTTAAGCTTTATGTAGATTTATAAGTGTCAAATTATTTTTGTTATTATATGCAAATTTGATACCTGAGTTAATAGTGATGAGAAATTTATACCAAAAACCTATTAATAAAAAAAACTATAGAAATAAGTTGATGTTGTTCAAATAAACTCACAATTTGAGAAGAGACCTATACATTACTAATCACAAACATATTCATGATTGTAACCGAAGTCACAAGTCCTAGAAAACATCCCATTATTAACCTAACATGCTTGTGGTTAACTGAGATATGTTTGTTTTGCTTGGAGGATTCATCATCTTGTCCACTCTCGTAGCTTCTTTGATCTTGAAAATTTTCAAGTTTGAGCCCTGCATTGACATTGAAAAACTCCAGTGGGAATGTAATGTCAAGGAGAGAATCAAATATAATGCCATTCAACATCAAGTCCAAACTCGTGGCACAGTTGTTAAGATTCAGGAATGAGAAATCCGGATCGACGAGTACAAAACCATTGGCATCAATATCTTAGGGATTCACCTCAGGCTTCTTGGAGGCAATTAATACACAAACTTTGGTGGCAATTGACAATCTTCACTAGAAGACCCTTTGTTGTAACCGGAAAAAATGCTTGGCTCGATAAAATCCTGCATGTCCCATTTCTTAACTGGACATGCATCTGGATACTCAATTAACTATTAACATTGTATGTGGACTCGGAGTCTCGCACAACATTAAATTTAGTTTATTGTTTTGTTTACTCCTCCAACAAACCAATTCAGTGGGTTGCTTAGGTAGGAGGTTAGACTGTATAGTTATAGGAAACTAAGTACCCAAAATTTATGACGGGTACCCTACGGAGTGGAACGTCGGTTTGACGGGTTCAAAATTTTTATGGGGGTAAATGTTGACATGTGGATTTTGTATCCACGTGTCAAATACGTCTTAAAACCCAAAAAAAGTCATGTGAGACATCAAATTCCAAAACTGCATCTAAGACCTCTTGAGGGAACTTGCTAGGTACACCTTAGGGTTGCCCAGAGTCCCAAGATCCATTGTAAAACCCAAGCCTCAAGGAGTATTGGTTGACTCCATGGCCCAATAGGATAGGCATTGGTTTTTTATTTTATTTTCTCCCAATTAAAATTTGATCTTTTCTTTTGTTTGTTTGTTTTGCAACCTAGGGTTTCATCGATAACTTTTCAGATATAGTTTGTTTTCTCTTCCAGTCTTGAGTAGAATGGTTGAATCTAGATTATGCTTAAATTCTTTTGGGGCAAGTCATCTTGTTTCTTTGATTTCTTAACCATTTGGATGCTTTCTCATGTGTTGGATCTAGTGCTTAAATGTCAAATGTTTTGGATAGATCTAAATGTTATTGGTGAATTGTCCTATTGATGTCATTGATAAATTTTGTTTGAGATAATCCACCTAATGTTGAACGTTGGAAATGCATGCGTGACAAGAGTTTAAACTTTACTTGTTTATTCCGACACATTGGGCAAAGCATCAAATGAGGGTTTGATGATTGAGTAACTTCAAATATAAATCTTTGGATGTGTTAATATATTAATCTTACACTCTTTATGGCATGTGGATATATAAGAAACATATTGTTAAATATGCTCCTAGATAAATATCTTAAGTGTTGGTGACCAGTGTTCAGAAATTAGGACTTGGGTTTGCACACTTTGGCATTTATATTTCACAATGTTTTGTGTGCATTTAAATCCTTACACCATGAAATGATAAATTAGTGCTCAACACATTGAAACGATTTGCATGAGAAGGGTAAGACAAATCAGATCTTGACTTTGTTCTTGTAATTGGCATTTGGTGAACATATAAAAAAATGAGTAATCTTTGAGGAAATAAATTCGTTTGGCAGTGTTACTTGTTACTGTTGGAATGTCACTAACTGAATGATTGTTGATTTAAATTCTGATATAAAGCAGTGGTAATTTTAAGGAATAATTGACTAAAAAATTGGTATATAAGATCATTGATAAACACACTTTAAATTCTAGTGATGTTTCATGGTATCTCAATGATGATGAAAGCCTCTAAGTACTTCATGATTTGATGAATGATTTATATTCTAAACTTGTCATAAATATGTTATAACTTAATTGATAGTGTTTCAAGATGAAAAATTAGTCTAAATTTGATGATGTGTTTGGTTTGACGACACTTCTTCTTAAATAAGTGGGTTAATATGGCATTTATCATTCTTATGAAACACATTGACATAGTTGATTAGCTTGTTGCTTTTAGTTAAGGATATGATGATATAATTTGATGTCTCTTATAATACATTGGTTCATTAATTCAAGTTCCTAGTTATAGGGCTAAGTGTTAAAAATAAACAATTGGGATTATTACTGCAGGATCTGTACTTGTGCAAAGCCCAAATTTGTGTAACTACATGAAATACTACCACTATCACCTTAGTAAGAAATCCCCTCATTTTAGTGATGGAGGAGGTCCACCACAAGGGAGGCTTCCCCAGTGACCTCAAGGGATCAAGATAGAAAATTCATTAGTCAAACCTACTGCCTCCTCTCTTGATCACCTAAGTCAAGGTCTAGGTCAAGGAGAACTAAGAGGTATAAAGATGTTTGAGTACCTGCCCAGAACAAGAACACTTATAATATATACATAATAATTTCCAACCACAAACATGCAAGTAGTACCTCTTTAAGACACTAGACAATGAAAATTACTATGGCTATTATGAAATTGCAGTAGTACAACAATTTGTAACAACAAGTATAGGTTTGTAACAACAAAAAATAAAAGAGATAAAAAATGCATTAATTGACAAGGAAAACTTAGCACATGTCCAAAAGATTAATATCCAATTGTTTCAAGCAATTTATGATAATGTTATACCACCATTAGAGCAATGCGTGCAACAAATTAGAGTATGTTAAGATGGTTGTAGAAAAATTTTGCAGCAACAACAAGTTTATTAGTCAATTAGCTTAAGTTAGTGTTATTAAAGTTAGTGGGAAGCTTGAGAGAATTAAAATAGAGATTTTGTTGATCACTTTCACCATAAGAGAGCTAAAAGATTAGTGCCTTTGAGGGCTATGGAGTATTTATAACAGCAATACAATATATTTTGGAGATGAAGCTATCAAAGACTAAGAGGTAGGGTTTCAACTCTAAGGTGCTAGCACATTAGGGCCTTGAGGTTTAAGCCTTAAGGAGAAGGATTGCTAGAGTGCAAGCGCTTTTGGGCTCTAGCAACCTTTTCTCCCTTCTTGAGTACTTCAACTAGGTCACAATCAAGAGTATAGGGCCAAAATCCTAAAGTGCTAGCACTTTAGGGCTTTAGGATTTCTTCACAAATTTTGGATAAAATTAACCTTGTGAGAGGAGGAATCACTTATGATGCTCTCTTAGGGTTTTACCAAGCAATGTTTCAAGAATGAACAAGTAAAATTACCATGAAGAATTTATAGCATGAAATAAAATTGCATAAAATTTACTTACTTCACCAAGATACCATGAAATTAAACCATAATCGCAATAATTCCATCCAAAAATCAGCAAAGAAGCATCCACGCTTGACTTCCAAGAGACAACGAATGAGAGAAAAGAGATAATAACCCAAAAATAACAAGAATTTCAGACTTATTCTCCCACAAATGGTGAGAAGTTGTGATGATAAAATGAAATGTCAAGGTGCTTTATTTATATGGAGCTACCTTGACCTATTTTTCCATATAAAATTGTCAACGACAAAATATAAGAGGGTCGACCCCTTTAATTTTCCCTTACATTTTATAAAATGAAATTTACATAAAATAAAACCCGAAAAAGGGTGATGTCATTCCCTAGAAGGGTGATGTAGGGTTAGAAGTGAGATGTCAAGCCTTCAAGATGAGATTGTTGGGCCTCCAAAGGCCATATGGCATGCTCTCACATGCAAATATCTCATGCAATGTGCCTCCTCCTGTCAAACCACCATGTGATCCATCAAACCCTAGCTCAAAGGTGATGTCAAGGGCTTGAAGAGTGACATCCCAGGACTCCAAAGACAAACTTCCAAGTGGGAGAGGGTGGAGTATCATTTTCTGGTGATGCTAGGGAGCCTCCAAAGGCCACATCCTCCACTGTCAAAGTGCAACACTCATCATCAATGGTATTCCATTTGTGGGGTATGGCATCCATCCTGTGGGCAGGGTCCTACAAAGACAAACCAATATGCCCTCCAAGGGTCCACAAGTCACATGAATCATGCCAAGTAAGCTGCATTTAATACAAGAACCACCCAAACATGTGCCTCAAATCTCCCCCTTTTTAAATTATACAAATCCTCAAAGACCTTATAAGTTTTTTCGAATTTAGGCATGGGAGGGGTGTCATGTTGCCCTATTGGGTAGGCCAATCCCTAGGTCAAGGAATGTTTCGAAAGAAGACCCTATCTAGCTCATGTGATGAGTATGAGGTGGATTGCGGGAGAACTCTTGGGCATGGAATTCTTGACATATCAAGGGTTCATATTGTCTCATTTATGGGTGCCTTTGTGGAGGGTGTGCTACATACTTTAGTTCCCTTTATTTACAATGCAACATTTTTCCAAGCCCTTTATTTTCCTTTTTATTAATTTCGAACATCGACTGCTATGTGCAATGGAAAGAAAAGGAGTGCCACAATTCCACTTGAAGTTAGAGCACATTGAGTGTTGTATGCACTGGAAATTAAAAGACACTGCAATGCATTCCCCCATCAAGCGGGACATCATTTATTTATTTATTTTCCATTAAAAGTTCTTTATTCATTCAGAGGAGCATTTCATGGCTCTCGGGACTTTAAGGCAAGCATTTATGTATGATGTGAACTACAACACCTCTGGGCCTTCATCCCCTTCTTCCCATGAAATGAGGTACAAGCACTTCTTGGGGCCAATGCACCCGAAACCCCAAAAGATGAGGAAACAGACCGAAAGAAGTGTGTAAAGGGGTAAGTATGAGTGAGGAATGGCACAATGACCCTTCTAGGAACCCCCCAGTAGCAACCTTTTTCCTGAGGGTGACCAACCTACTAGGATACCATGTCAACCACCAAGGTGAAATTAGGAAAAAGGTATAATTTCTGAGCAAACATTCCATAATCAAGAAAGGACTCTTTGCAACATGATCAATTGCTTCAAATATTAAAGTGACACTTACCACAATACTGGGCTCGTTACCTCATGAAGCAAGACCTGTCATCTTTTGGGAGCCAAGTCGGTGTAGTGAACACTGCTCTATTGCCTATGATGATGATTGTGAACTGTGGTGGAGAAGACGAGCTATGTGAGTTGTGATATCCATCTGGCTCTCGACACTTCATCTCTGCTACCTACGGACCTCAAGACATCATCTCCTTAGTTACCGCTAGGATAGGGGGTAACATATGGCTCCTACATGAAGACATGTGCTTTTCATAGAATGCATGAGAACCTCAACATCTCCTGGTATGACTTGTGCCTACACAAACTCAAGAAAACTATTGAGATCGGAGGGGTGGTGTAACTCGCCCCCTGTTTATATGGAAAAAATAATAACTACCAAATCCAAAGCAAAATTTTAAAATATATTTTTTTGATATTTTTATTCTAACATATCAATATGAGTATGAAAATCATATGAATGTAACATAACAAGATGCAAGGATGCAAGAAAGATAATAATGTAAATCAGAAATATGTATGCAAGTTCAGGAAAAATGCAAACTATACTAACATGGCATGAAAGATGCAACACACACGCAATGCAATGCATAATGAAAATGCCTACCCTACCTACTCTAACCTATGTTAGTTGAAATGATAGGTATAATCATATAACCAATAAAGCCATCCTAGCATTGCACCAGAACATCTACCCCTGCGCTTCATCATAAACCAAAATAAAGATATATCAAGCACATAAAGAACATGAGTTAGAGCAGTTATTATATCATACATAATCATAAAATCTAACTCATGGAGGTGGGAGGGAGGGATAAAATCATGCAAAGAGGTATAACCACAACCCTGCCCTATCCATCCCATGACAAGGCCAAAAGAAGGCAAAGGCAAATCCTCATTCTCAGCTACCAAGCCAGCGCTCAAAGACTGAGAAGGAATGAGAAAGAACCTAAGGAAAACTCTGAGGTTGCCCATGGAAGAAGAAAGAGAAGGGTAAGGGATCAAACGAGGCCTGGAGAAAAAAAATTGCTCCCAACCCAAGGTTTTTTTTTATCTTGTGTGCAAAACCGAAAACCCCCACAACAAACCATAGGTTGAAAACAACTCTACCCCATAGGTAAGTGACTATCATGAGGAGAACTACCAACCATATTTATAGCAAAATAAAAAGGTGAAAAGGGATAAGGATGGAAACCCTCATCATGAAAATCTCGCTCTGGGCCAATCATGTCCTTACCCTCATCAAAATCAGAGCATAGCAGTGGTTGAAAATTTTCTTCATAGAATAAATCCAAGTGCTCAAAAGAATAAGTATCAAACCCTCTGGGATGTGACCAGAAATCATCATGAGAGTGTTGTAATATGTCATCCCTGGGTGGTTGGAACAAATCTGTAATCATGTCATCTTCATGTTTCCAAACATCCAATTCATTAGCAATCACATATGGTTGTTCTAACGACAACAATTGAAAATGACCTTCAATAGCATAAATGGGATCTCCATTAAATCCATAATGAGTCACATCCCATTTATGTCTCCTAACATGTATAAACTGATCACTATCATCAATCAAATAATCACTTTCATTATAGAATGAATGGACTAGTGTATCCAAGGGTTCCTCTAGCACTTCTTCACGTTCCAAATATTAGAATAGACCATCATCAAAAACTTGAAAAGGAGTATAATTTACCACACTTTCTTCTTCATGTGCAGGAGGAATGGAAGCTTGGATGACTTCATCAAATAGCAAAGCAAATGTCGGTGCTTCATCTTCATGAATCTTCTCTTCAAATTCTTGTTTGTCATTGGATTCTTCATCTTCCTCAATAGGGATAGAAC
>WSFP011467576.1:0-18173 GCA_009831015.1 Picea engelmannii
CAAGCCTTAGCACATTTTTAAAAGAAATAAATCTTGTTGATTGATCAGTCATAGGAGGCTTCTAGAACTAGGTCTAAAATAGTCATTCCACTCATTTATAGATCAGAAACGAAAAGGCATGACCTCGTTTGTCTAATTCATTTAAAATCATGAGGATGGATAGCAGATAGGGGATGAACAAAACTGAAAGAAAAATCCAGGTATCTGGTCTTCCTCTCGATAGAAGAAATAACGCCAATACTTCAAATAGCTGAACACTGTCTCACTCATATAAAGACAGAGGAAAGGTTGTGAACAAATAAAACTTGTAAATGAGGCAAAACGATTAAGGCGCAGGCCTTGTTCTACTCACGAAAAAACAGAGGAAAAACTGCACATTAAGGGATGCTTCAAATAGCTACAACAGAGGTTATACTGAATTGTAACCATTACAAGCTGAAATAATGAACATAAGGTAGAAAAAGCAGTGATGAAAACTTCAGAAACAATAATACAGGAAGAAAACGGAATTAGACAGTGACAAAGTATAGAATCTCTTAGCATTCTGTTCTATATTTGCTGAAAAAATACATTACAAAACCCAGCCTCTAAAAGGGATCCCGGGCTCTCTCCCTGAGTTTAGTCGAAACCTGCTCTCTCATTCCCCAACCGTCAGCCGGTGCATACGAACGCCAAGCATATCGTGTACCTGTGCATGTTGTGGCAATCAGTTTATGGATTTGGCAGTCCGACTGGTAAAACTAATTCTGGAAATGACGCCTGTTATACTGAACACTGTCTATGTTTAGACAGATGATGCGTTTCTGGTCTGCACGGATTCTGTCTACCAGGTGTTTTTCCACCTGGGGAGACCTGGAGGAGGAGGCTCCAATGCTTTCATATAACCGTGACCATTTTTAATTAGAACGCCACAATGCATTTAGGCCAGAACGGTTCACGTCCCGAACGAAATAATTATCGTTGCCCAACGCTCCGATTCTCTCCGCCATCTTATGCAGACTGCAATGATTTCATTTGTGGCACTTCCACCATTTCATGAATATCTTTGACTGAATCACACTCACTGCATGTCCACTTGTCAATGATCAACTTTCCGGCTTTTCCCTCTGGTAAATATCCCGCAGAAACGAAGATTCAGCATTCGAATCAACATATTTTTTCAAGAAACGTTATTGTTTAAGGTTAACAATATTCAGAAAACTCATCTCTCTTTTCGACACCTGCACTTGCATAGACCTCAATGTCTCCATTACTCTATACCGAGGTCTTATCCTCGTCTCCAAGTTGTATGTAAACATAAATGGATTCTTAACAAAATCAACCAATGAAAGGCCCACAGTTTTGACTAGAAAGTCCATGCTACGCTTCATCTTTTCCTTGGAAATTCCCAGCGTCGTCGGCCTCTTCATCAATATATCTGAAATTTTCTTTCCAGAGAACCCTAAACTGATCAAACATTGCAGTCTTTGATCGACGTTTTCCTTCCTTGCTCCAAAAGTCGCACGTAAAACATTTGCAAAGCTCTTTGTTCCCATCTTAAAACCGAAACCCTCGGCCTGTTTAAATGATTCAATAACTTTCTCCTCTGAAGCACCGAGCAAGCGAGACTGCGTAGCTACTAATTCTGATAAGGCATGAATTTCAACACCCAATCTCTGCAAAAGTGAAAGTCCAGATTTAAGTATACCCTCTCAAATCAAAACTCCAGCCGGTGGATCACGGTATCCAGTGAGCAAGGAAAATACATAGTTCTTATCATTATGGCGTGCTTTTGAAATCAGGTTGAGGTCTGGAGGATAGGCCCCTCCATTGGTAAATCTTGTTGCCAAAGATTTTTCTTTTTCTTCAGTATAGGAAACTCCAACAAGGTCACGGTAGGTGACCAAGGACATACTATGGCAAGATGCGCAAACTCGCTGAAAGGCCTAATGTCCACGCCGAATTGATGCATGATCATAAGAAATTATAATTCCCTTATGTGGCCATGGGTAGCTTGGGAAATCTAAGCCATGTTATGTCTCGTCAGTAGTTGCTATACCTGCAAATTCAAATAAGCCAGACACCCCTGCCCCAAGAAGCGCCAAAGCCTTTAGTGACTTCATGCCAACCGAGTCACTTCCATTTTGATTTTGCTTGGACGTAAATGCCGTAACATCCATAACCAGTCTCAAGCAGCGCAGTCAATTTTGATATTTGTTACAAGAGTTACAACACTGAGCCTGGATGGGCCATGTTAGTGGAAGTTGAAGCAAGAGTTCCAGAAGGAGTTGTTGTCAAAATGGACAAAACTCAAGTTCTGACCCAAGGTTTCAACGCGGAGCCTGGATGGGTTGGGTAAGTGGTCATTGGACTCAAGGTTCAAGTGGAAATTGTGTCTGGAGGAACCAATTTTGAACTTCAGAAAATTCTTGAGTACCAATAGGTTACCTTGGTCGTGTTAAGAATCTCAGGAGTAGAAGCGTATCGTAAAACCATGACCTAAGTGGTGTTGGACCGCATAGTACTGTGAATTGTAGGATCTATTCGAAAGAAAAGGAAAACCCTTACGACCGTCATATCTGGAGAAATCATAGAAGGGTTAACATGGAAGCCCTTAGGACTTTGTGACTTCAATGAAGTTGATGCAGAATAATAAAATGGCCGAAGCCTGAAGCTCTGAAGTCCCGAAGTGGATCTACACTGTAGATCTGGGGAGAATAGCTCGACCGTTAGATCCATGTCCAGGAAATGCAAAGGAAAGTCACTTCGGAGGATTTCAAGTGTGGAGTGTGACAAACTCCTGAAGTCCCAAAGGCCGAAGTAGATCGCAACCGTCTGTTGTAAAGTACATGCGTCAAGAGATCGTGTACTTCGGATGGAAGTACTTTGTGAGGAGGAAAGTGTTGTGAGTATAAGGAAGGAGAACATGTGTCAATAGATAGTGAACTCTGGGGAAAAGCGCTCCAGGAAAAATAGCGTAGAGGAGTTGAAAATCCCGAAGTCCGAAGCTCCAAAGCCCAACGAGCCAAAGTGGTGAGTCATGAGGACATCACCTGGAGGTGATGTGGACACATGGGATGTGTGCCACGTGTCAGTGGGTTTCAAACTCATGGAATATTGAAATGGCATTTGGAACATGGTAAGTGTCACCCATCTGAATGGGCCACGTATCAGCCGCTATTATTTCACCATGTGGCATCTTGTATGAGCAAGGTTAGTGGATCCGAGGTTAGGTAACAGAGTTAAATGTCGGAGGACCCATAGTGTCATTGATCGGGATACATCAAGATCAACAGCTAGAAGGCATTGTGGGGACCCAAGTTGCATGGAAGTTAATTCTCCAACGCAGTCCGGAAATCCAAACCGTAGTTTCATCGAGGGGTTATGTGTCAGCGTTAGAAGAATTGTGGGATGAAAGGCAGGTTACTCCAAACCACCATTGCATGCCCCCGAAATTCGAAAACGTTAAGTGATGCGATGTAATAATGTCACCAAAGGTGATTGGGAATGTTCAGAGATTAATAGTTCGGATGTGCGGATGCGAGATCCTCTGAAGATCTGAAGTCCCAAATACCCGAAGTCCCAAAACTCAGACACCTAAGGTTCCATAGTGAGTGTCAGTCATTGGATGTTGGGTAGACGTGGACTGTTGATCTGCCCTACTTCGCAAGTTCGGTAACTCGGAACTCCGAGTGATTGTTGTGTTGTGATTTCAAAATTTCTGAAGTCGAAGGCTCGAGTAAGCACCTTTTGACCTAGCGCTTGGTCACAACCCGTGATCACATGGGTTGGGGATTGAGAGGAAGGGGCTAGTGCCCAAAAATTATTATAGAGAAGAGAAAATATTAGAAAGAAAATGAAATCTGAACATTTTTCTTAAATCATATTGGTTTATAAATGTTGTGGGAATTGTTAAGGACTGATGGCCTGACAAATTCCGGTTGACTGTACGTTTTGTTTGTAGAGTTCAATGAGTGTCAGGACCTCAACGAATTTCCACTGAGTGCAGAGAAATAGAGGAGGCACAAAATGCTTCCAGTTCAGAGAATGAAGTAAAAGGAATGGATGTCCATTTAGGAGTGGAAGAATCGAACTCCAATGGCCACGAAGGAGAGATGGACAAGGAGAGAATGTTGGGGGAAATCATAGGTACAAATATTTCCCCCATAGAAATGACAAAGTGAGAGTTGTCCATAATGTTCAGTAGGCATAAATAGTGAAGGACATGGGCAACAGAGTACCAAGGATCTATGTAGCCCTGGACAACAAGAAAGCATAATATCAGTCGCACATGATTGAAGTGGAAGGTATGATCAACAACCATGCCTTTACTATTTTAATTGATTCAGGGGCTATTCATAGTTATGTAGATCCTAGAGTGGTGGAAAGTTTTCAATTGTAGAGAAGCAAAAATGGAAAATCTTGGTTAGTGCAGCTAGCTACAGGAAACAAGAGAAAGGTTACAGAATTGGTTAAGTCATGTCCAGTGGACATAAACGGACTCAACATGAGAGATGAATTGAACATTTTACCTTTAGGTTCCTATGATTGTCTAATAGGGATGGATTGGTTGGACCAGCACCACGCCATCTTAGACTGTCGTAACAAGGAATTCACTTGCCTATATGAGGAAGGGAATCAGAGAACAATTCAAGGAATTCCCAGGGCAGTTACTATTAGAGAAATCTTAGCAATGCAGTTGAAGAAGTGTTACAGGAAAGGATGTCAATTATTTGCAGCCAACTTGGAGGAAGCATCTGAGGATAAGGTGTCAAATATCGAAGACCATGCAGTATTAAAATATTTTGAGGATGTATTCCAGGAGGTACCAGGACTACCCCCGAAAAGATATTGACTTTTCTGTAAACTTGATGCCTGGAGCAGCTCCAGTATCAAAAACTCCTTACAGAATGAGTACACCAGAGCTGAAAGAACTGCAATTGTAGCTTTAAGACCTTCTGAAGAAGGGGTATATATGCCCAAGTGTGTCACTTTGGGGAGCCTTAGTCCTATTCGTGAATCAGGAGGATGGGGCATTGCATCAATTTCAGACAGTTGAACAAAGTGACTGTTAAGAACAAGTATCCTCTGCCAAGGATCGATGATCTCTTTGATCAGTTGAAGGATGCCAAGATATTTTCAAAAATAGATCTTAGAGAAAGATATCACCAGGTAAGAATAAAGGATGAAGACATCAGCAAGACCGCCTTCAGAACAAGGTATGGTCATTATGAATTCACAGTGGTGCCATTTGGGTTGTCGAATGCACCCGTTGTTTTCATGTGTTTAATGAATGGGGTATTCAGGGAATATCTAGACAAGTTTGTCATATTCTTTTTGGATGACATCCTGGTGTATTCCAAGTCAGAGGAAGAGCATGAACAACATCTGAGGATGGTGTTGCAGGTGCTAAGAGAGCACCAACTGTATGCCAAATTGAGCAAGTGCTCATTTTATCAAAAGCAGATCCATTACTTGGGGCATATCATTTCAAAGGATGGGATAGTAATAGATCCTGAGAATATAGAAGCCATCAGGGAATGGTCAGTGCCAAAGAATGTGATAGAAGTCATATCCTTTATGGGTCTAGCTGGCTATTACAGAAGGTTCATTGCGGGGTTCTCAAGGATAGCTCACCCTATCACTTCCTTGAAAAGGAAGGAGAAGAAGTTTTAGTGGACAAAAGAATGTGAGAGAAGCTTCCAGTGATTGAAGTAGTTGTTAACCAGTGCTCCAATCCTGAGGAGTGTAGATCCGAATGAAGATTTTGTAGTGTGCATAGATGCATGTAAAGAAGGACTGGGAGGATTTTTTGGCCAGAATGGACTTGTAATATGTTATGAGTCCAAGAAACTGAAAGAGCATGAAAATAACTATGCAACTCATGATTTGGAGTTGGCTTCCATCGTTCACGCTCTGAAGAAATGGAGGCATTACCTCATGGGAAAGAGGTTTGAACCGAGGACAGACCATAACGGTTTGAAGTATTTGTTTGATCAAACAACCTTGAATGCTAGGCATAGTAGGTGGTTAGAGATTCTTTGTGAGTATGACTTTGATATAAAGCATATCAAAGGAAAGGAAAGGAAAGTGGTTGATGCACTCAGTAGGAGAGTGCATGAACTACATGCTACAACCATTAGCATGTACTAAATTGACATTAAGGGAAGAATTTTGGAAGCTACAAATGAAAATTTGCAGTACATGGAGTTGGTAGAAAAGCTACAACATGGTAAGATAATACAGAAAGTGGAAAATTATAAATTAGAGGCTCATGGAATACTTATGTACAAGAATAGAATTTATGTACCTAATGTCAGCCAGGACTTGAAACTTATGATTTTGAATGAAATACATAATGTGCCTTATGTTGGGCACCTTGGATATCAGAAAACTGTGGCAGTAGTCAAGAGCCATTACTTTTGGCCAGGTATGAAGAAAGAAATTGCAGAATAGATCGCTATATGTATGGAATGCCAGAAGGTCAAAGTTGAGAATAGGCACCCAACCGGGTTGCTACAACCTTTACCCATTCCTGAGTGGAAGTGGGAGGTAGTGACAATGGATTTCATCATAGGATTGCCCAGGACTGGAAAAAAGCATGATTCAATCATGGTGGTGGTGGACAAGCTTACGAAAGCTGCCCATTTCATTCCATTAAAGACTACTCACAAGGCAACTAACATTGTTGATATTTTTATGAGGGAAATAACACGATTGCATGGTGTTCCCAAGACAATTGTGCCTGACAGGGACCCGAAATTTACCTCAAAGTTTTGGAAGGGGTTATTCAAAGGGTTTAGAATGAATCTGAACTTCAGCACTGTTTATCATCTTGAGTCTGATGGACAGACAGAGAGGGAAAACCAAGTGATAGAAGATATGCTAAGGATGTATGTGATGGAAAAACCATCTAAATGGGAAGACTACCTACACTTGGTATAATTCTCCTACAACAATGGGTATCAAGCATCACTGAAGATGATCCCATTTGAAGCACTTTACGGAAGAAAGTGCAACACTCCAGTAAGTTGGGATAACCCAGTTGATAGAGCAGTAGTTGGACCAGAGTTGCTCAAGGAAATGGAAGAACAAATGTTGAATATTAAGCATAATTTGAAAGTTGCCCAAGACAGGCAGAAGAGTTATGTTGATAAGAACAAGACCCACAGGGAGTTTAAAGTGGGTGATCATGTTTTCCTAAAAGTGAAAGCTAACAGAAGTTCCGTGAAGCTGGGAAACTGTTCAAAGTTGGCAGCCAGATTTTGTGGACCATTTGAAATCCTAGAAAGGATTGGACCAGTTGCATATACGCTTGCATTTCCTGCATCCATGACTATACATAATGTGTTTCATATTTCATTTCTTATGAAATATATACCTGATGCTAATCATGTAATCGGTTGGAATGTCATTTAGGTGGATCAAGAAGGCATCTTGTAGATGCATCTGGTGCGTATATTGGACCGGAAAAGAAAGAAGCTCTGGAATCGAGCTATAGTGCTTGTAAAATTCCAGTGGACCTGGTACGGTCCTAAGGACGCAACATGGGAGAATGAAGATGCTATGCGAGCAGATTACCCACATCTTTTTGAATATTTTGAAAATCTTGTTGTTTTTTTGTAAATAAGTTGCACTGAGGAAAGTGCAAAAATAAGGGGAGGGGATTGTAATACCCCAAGGCCGAGCCCCTTCTGAATTGTAATTATGTGTTATTAGGCTTGTTACACATTATTTTGGTCACTCTGATGATGACCCTACAGGCATGTTTCCAGGCTTCCAAAACAATCTTTCACATGAGGAAAATGGTTGAGTTCTTCCCCTACAAGGCACATTTTTAGAATGACGTTGCTGACTGAAAGTGGTACACAGTGCGTAAATCCTTGATTTCCGCAGGCTGCTCTATGCCTGGCCCGTGGGATTTCCGCATGTTTCTATATAGGCAGGGTGCGGCGGCATTTGAAGCTAAGAAAAGGAAGAAGTTTCACGAAGTTTATAGAAGGAGAAACTTCTAGAATGTGAGGTGGCATCTGTATGGTTGTGATCCTACTAGCTTCTCTGATTTGGTGGGATCATCCTCATCCTAGTAACCACTTCAACTTCTCCTATATAATAATGGATTTCTCATGGAAAAGATAAAGCAAGGTCAAGCAAGATTGAGAAAAGAATAGGATGAAGACCGTGTGAAGAATCCTGATACAATTGATTCTTGAGGCCTCCATTTGTCCATCGAGCTTTGTAGACTATCTGCATGCAAATTCGAAGCAAGTGTATGTGTGTGTTGGAACAAGGGACCACCGAAGGGGATATTGTGACATCAAGGCAATCTGGTTGTATCTTCCACTTTTACTTAATATGATACAACGACATGTTTATTTCCCATAAAATCATTAGCATTTTATTACATGACTCCTTGATCACATGTTTAGGTCTCCATTGAATCTACAATTATTGATTTCACTTTGGTTGGTTTGTGTCATTACAGGTTTGATCTCACAAGAGCACCGGAGCGAAGCAGGGACAACAAAGATATAAGGAAGCAATATATAAAGGTATGGCATACACTCCTTCTTTGGTGATAAATTCGATGGTAGTAACCTAGGGAAAGCATCATGTCCTGTCTTGTTTTGTTCTAGATCCAGGTGGATCTAGGGATATCATTTTATGTCCACATTCACCAATTTATCCAATAACAAAATTGGCGACTCCACTGGGGAGATGACTTGATTGTGGTTTTTTTTTGGCCAATTTATCTTTACCTATTCTTTTCACTTGAAATCAGTCTCTGAGTCTGTGGGAGATCCATTCAGACTCTCTGGTTTTAAAAGTCCACTTAGGTGTTTTACCCTCTTTTCAAATTTTCTTGATTTACAAACACTTCTGCACTGTACTCTATACATTGTTTGCGGAAAACTTTGATTTCGGAACCCTGGGTGTTTACTTCAGTGCGGTCTTTCCGCACCCTATCTGTTTTTGGCCTGCAGAAACTCTCCATTTCCGCACTGTGCTATGCTACCAGCCTGCAGCGGCGTTTGTGAAATTTTTTGAGTTGGGTCTTGGCCTCTGTTGACGCCTAGTTTTTCTTTAGTCAGCTGGGGGGGGATTTTTAATACCAACATATGACTATTTTCTAAACATTTGACTTGTCATTGATTGGTTTCAAAGATCAAACACCTCTTTTTTACTCTTTTTCCAATTTTTTCGTTTTTGATTTTTATCGACAAGGGTATAATCTTTGACCTTGTGTCTGAGTGCTTGTTCGATTACAAGTCTTTGATTGGATTTGAAGTCTTTTGTATTGATTACATGTTCTGGATTGCTTAATGATTGGGAAGTCATATTTTCATTCGCATTTGAAGAAACACTTTCTTGTCATTATTTATTTTTATCTGCATTGAAAGATCGATTTGGGTGCTTGTTGAGTGTTTTATTTTCATTGATTGCTCATCATTTCTTAATCCCATCCTTGTTTTGGTTTTTGAAAGGAAAATTAAAGTCTTTCAGTATTTTAGGTAATCATTTATACAGAAAATATTGGCATTCAAAAAATTGAAAGAGAACAAATAGAGAAATTGCATTGTTCATGATTGTTTGGTATTGCATTCAAAGAAAAGGAATTGTACGTCGTAGTTCTCATTGTTCTAGAAATATACCTTCTCCCTGTTGTAGATAGAATTCATTGAATGAAAGTTTGCATCATTCATTTATATTTGCATATTATTGGGTATAGGTCTTACACAACATTGGTTTCATTCCCATCTATCTCTTGAGTAACAACAACCTCTAAAAAACATTGTGAAATTTAAAACTCAATTAGTAACTTTTATTTTCTAGGGCTCTTTTACATCAACATTAGCTAGGATAGAGCTTTGGAATAGGTTGTGATACACACTCACCAAAACACAAAACACACAGTAGTATCTTGTGATAGGGAGTGTTCAAATCCATTTGCAACTTTTTGTTCTCGAAAGCCCTTCTCACACAAGGGTCAAACCTGAGGTCGCATTGAGATTGGCAGAGTTACTCACCCTGCTTTGTTGATCTCAATGTAGAGATTGCACGTATTATGGGGGTCGCTTGAAGGTATACCCACAATGATGAGTGGAAGCCATTCAAGTTGATTTAGGGCTCAATACCCTGCCCTTGCATGTGGATCGAACTTTCGATTGTTTCCCCATGCATCATTGTTGTTTGTGGTAACTTTAGTAGCCTATCTTCTTAGGGTATTACACAAGGTGACTATGAAGGGACAAGTCTTCACGGTACCTGGAATCGACATTGGCCAGACTCACTCGGGCTCCTTGGAGGGTATACCCATGATTATGTGTGGGAGCTTGCACTAGGGTGTAAGTTCTTTATGCAGGTCATCAACGTCACTTTTCCACCCTAGCCCAACTCCTTCTTGTCTCGATTTCGCGACATTGGATTTCATCACCAACTAGTGACTTCAGAATGAAAAGGTTTGTTTGCCTGGTTTGAAATCTAGATTTTATTAGCGAGTGTTGTTTGTTTTCGTAGTTGACCATAGATGTTTTTCGCATAATTTTTGGCTCCGCCAACATAGACCCTCCCCACCATTCGTGTAGGGTACAGGGACTTCCTCCATATATGGAAGATTCTACTCCTATACCCCCTCATTCATTGGAGGTCTCTCCTCAATAGAGTGAGGTCTAGGATACCACCATCATACAAGAGGAAGGTTTCACCTCCTTGGAAAGTTTTCAAATTGTTTCTGATTCTATGGAAGCTTTTTACATCCCTCCTAGATACGAAAGACGTTTTCTATGGATGAATTCATCTGGGGAACTTGTTGTTGATACTTCTAGAATGCTAACCAAACCTTTTGGAGCTGACAATCCCTTCTAGACTACTGAAATAGTTAGAATCCCGCCTCGCATGGTGCGATACCTCTATGGCTCAGGGGCAGGGACAGATATACCTGCCATCCCTGACCTGCCCGAAACGTATACTACCCTCTATATATCCCTAGGTCATTTTTCCAGTACAATTGCCTATATCTTCGTTGGTTCAAACGCCCAGTCAATTGGTCCTAGTTCAACCATTCCTCTTCAAATGGCCCGCTCTACAATGGTCCCTCGTGCTACGACTATTCCCACCAGGAATACAGTGCTTAACCATGCTCCCATTGGTACACCATGTTCCTCTAGACCTACCCCTTCACTCCCCCTTGGGTATCATGCTTTGAATTCTTCTGCTACCATCCATACCCAAGTTCCATCCAAAGTTCCACTTGGGCATAATACCTCTGCTAGTTATGTTCCCACACCTTCCCAAGTCCTCTCCAGAGAGTCTTATCCACCTCTTCATAGAAGATATGTCCCTAATGGCTCCAATCTGATTGGAAGCACTCATCATCTACTCACTTCTGGTTACCAGATTCCCGTTGGAGGGAAATCTTATGCTAGGGGACAACCTCAATTTGGGGGCCAAACGCAAATTAGGGCGCCACCTCCATATGGAGGACAATCTCAGGTTGGAACTTATAATTCAGAATCTGGACCGAACACGTCAAACTTGTTAGCTCACCTTTGGAACCTTCATGTTCAAGGAAACTCACAACCCTATGGGGGGAAACCTTCTCAAGCTAGTTTTTATGTGCCCCCTAACTACGGTCAGCGATATCCGAGTTCTTTCAATCCTGCTTGGGGTCCGAATTTTCAGTCCAGTACTCCTTTTCAAGGGAACGTCCCTAACCAATCCAACCCCATGGGCTACATACCTCCTCATCACTGACCGAATCTGTTAGGACCTACACCTTATGTGTAGACTTCTTATGGTCCTACTGGTATACCGACGGGGCTTCCTCCCCAAAGTCACCAGTATCCTCAAGTGAATAGATAGTTTCCCTTTTTAACCACTTTGGACTTACCCGATTTGTCTAGAATTTTGAATGATCCTATCCATCACTCTCCTCATTGGCTCGTCATACCGGCCAAATTACCATCGGAAATTCCTAAGTTCGATGGTAAACTAAGAGAAGATTCAAACAATCATGTAATGACTTTCCACCTTTGGTGTTCATCCAACTCTTTGATGGATGACTCCATTCGATTATGTCTTTTTCAACGAACTCTCATGGGTTCGGCCGCAAAGTGGTATATAGAATTACCACAAGGCTTCTTCGCCGACTTTAACACCCTAGCCATGGATTTCCTCACACACTACCAGTTGCCAATCCGTTATGAAACGAGAACCAAGATTTTGAGTTCTTTCAAGCAAAATAAAGCCACTCACATCTCTGGAGTCTGATCATATTCATGAGTGGAGAAGAAGACGACGTTTAATCAAACTCGATCTTCCCGATCAGTTATTGGAAGAATGGTTCACGAAATCATTCGTGAACAAAATCTCTCATGACATTTCCATGGGTGGAGTTGTCACAGAAGAACAAGTGATTAGTCACGCTCAGTACATCGATCTTGTTTATTCACAAATGGGTACTCTTTATGATATTCTCCCTGATGCACCTCGTCCTTCTACCATGACCACATCAACCACCCTAATAGCTTCTCATGTTGTTGATGGTGTGATAGGTACTTTCCATGTTGAACCTCAGTCTACACAAACCTCTCACACCAACCCCAAATCCCATGCTTCTAATGTTCAAACTGCTCTGATGCCCACTCCTCCCACCGGTAAAACTTCAGAAGTGAACGTTGTGCAATCGACTCCTACTAGTAAGAATAAATATAAAAAGGGAAGGGTAGGAATAAGGAAGATAAAAATAACAACCCACAATCCGACAAGAACAAGTCACAACCTGTTGATGACAAGGAAAAATGCAAACCTCGCTATCCTTGCCTTATCTATGGTGATGATCACTACACGAAGGATTTTCCAAGATGTGCCAAGGTCACAAAGTTCCTCCAAGGGACCCCGAAACCTCCTCCACCTGTCGTCTTGTCTAATCCTTTCCCTTCTCAATAGCAGGCTCAATTGGTCATCCATGATGAACCTTCTTCTTCCACTACCTCCTACATCCTTATGTGTACCAGTGATTTAAATAATAATGACACCACACTTACCACTCGAGCCAAAGATTATTCTTCCTCAAAAGAGAAAGTTGAATACATTCCACCTTCGTTGGTTTAGCCATCGCCTTTGATTCCACCTACCAACGGTCCTCTTCATCTTGAACGATCGAACCCTGATACAGTCCTTCGCCCTCCTCCCAAGGGAATGGTTCGAAAGTCTGCCTTCAATCCTCATGTGTGTGTTGCTCAAAACTACAGTATTGTAGAAGATCTAGTGCAAGCACCCTCCACGATGTTGACTCTCGAAGTCCTTCAAATTTGTCCGACTCAATGGAAGGCATTGTTAAAGGCTATCAATGGAATTGACCCCACGGATACAAATTTGATAATTTTTTACCTGGAAGATCACATTCCAAGGTTACCCCCTCAGCTCACATTTCAGATACAAGTTGTTGTCACAGACAAGAACATTTCTAGAGAAGTTATTGGCAAGGGTGCCTCGACATGCGTCATGTCTGTTGCCTGCTAGAAAGACATTAGCTCTCCTCTCTTAATTGAATCACACAACATGCTCAAAGCCTTTAATGGATCTAGCTTTAAACCCTACGTTGTACTCCCTTCGTTGCCTATTACGTTAGAAGTTGAGGTCTTTGATGCACCTCTCGATTACAACCTCTTACTTGGTCTTAGCTGGATTGATTCCATGCATGCAATCGTGTCTACTCTTTTCTGTATCATGTGTATTCCACATCAGGGAAAAGTAGTTACAGTAGACCAAATGGCCTTCTTCAATTCTGATACTCGTACTAGCAATGTACCTTTCATTGCAAAGACACCCCCTGGGTATGAGAATGTCGATGTGGGTCTACTAAAAGACTCAACTCTGATGGGTACATTCTCGATCCCTCCACCCGATGTTCCACCTCCTTTCGCAAAACCCCTGCATCTTCTGACCCATGGATAGTACCTGAACCCGGTGATTATCTTCGCTATGGTGACCAGATGTCTTTAAGTTCGGTTGAGTCTACTTACCAAGCCATTCAATCAGCTAACCCTCCTACTCCCTCTCTTGATGATTCATCTCCTGACCCATTCCATGTTATTTTTCCCACGGATGAGATGATCATGTCGGTTATGTCCATGGAAGACACCCCGTGGGATGTTGGGCATCATCGTTCCATCCTCTTCCTGGAGCAACACACCTTAGAGAGTTACCAACGGATCTTGACTTCGTCGACCATTGTCGTTATTTATTTTGTTCTCGAGTCCACACATGATGTGTTATATGAAGGGAACTTGAGTAACATTTCACCCACCATCCCCCTCGACATATCTATTAAACCTGGAGTTATCGACAATGTCCACATCGGAGATTCATGTTCCACCGACGAGGTTGTCACTTATAAGTCCCTTTTTCAAGAGTTTCGTGACATATTCGTCTGGAGCTATGAAGAGATGTCGGGTATTGACCCTGATATTGTTGTACACAAAATTAAGACCTACCCAGGCGCTAAACCTATCCTACAGAGACTTCGCCCGGTCCACCCCTGTAAAGCAGCTGCTATCAAGCTTGAAGTCGAAAAAATTCTTAAAGTTGGCTTTATCTATCCCATGGCTTTGACTGATTGGGTATCCAATCTAGTTACGGTCAATAAGAAACAAGGTATGATCTATGTCTATGTTGATTATAGGGATATCAACAAAGCTTGTCCTAAGGACAATGTTTCTACCCCCTTCATTGACCAAATCGTCGACGATTGTGACGGAAGTGAAATCTTCTCTTTGATGGACGGTTTCTTCGGATATAATCAAATCAATATCTTACCCGCAGATAAACACAAAACCTCTTTCATTTGTCCTTGGGGCACCTTTGCCTACCAGAAACTACCCTTCAGTTTAAAGAAAGTCGATGCGACATTTCAATGCGCCATGTCTTACACTTTTCATGATATTAAACACATTGTACAGCCATATCTAGATGACCTGCCAACGCATTCCATGCATCGTAGTGATCATTCGACACACCTTCGAGCTATTTTCCTTCCTTGTCGGTTCTATCATATACGATTAAACCCACATAATTGTGTCTTTTGTGTGGAGTCTGACCGACTCTTGGGATTTATTGGTTCACGTCAAGGGATGAAGGTAGATCCTTTGAAGGTCGAGGCGATTCTAAATCTTCCTCCTCCTTCCTCACTCTGCCAACTGCAAAGTTTGCAAGGGAAGGAAAAATTTTTACGTCGTTTTATTCCAAACTATGTTGAGTTAACACTTGGATTTACTCGACTACTAAAGAAAGGTTATGAGTTTGTATGGGTCACCACTGCCAACAAATCCTTCAAATCTTTTAAATTGATCTTAACCTGTACCCCACTACTTTTCCCACCTGATTATAGTCGAGATTATTTCCTTTATCTCACTGCTTCGGACTCTACCATTTCTATGGTTCTAGTCCAAGAAGATGATTTGCATGAAGAACATGTCATTTATTATTTGAGTCGGAGTCTCACAAATACCGAAGCCAAATACTTACATGTTGAAAAATTGGCCTTGGCAGCTGTTCAAGTTGTCCAATGTTTACGTCACTATATCCTATTACGCAAGACCACTGTAATTTCTGATTGCAACCCTATGCAGCACATTCTTACACGCCAGTTGCTAGGGGGAAAATACTCCAAATGGATAGTGATTCTCTAGAAGTTTGACTTAGAATTCGAACGCACTAAGTCTAATAAATCTTTGGTGTTTTCCAAACTGATATGTGACCTTCCCTGCACTGAGACAGAGAATGTAGCAGAGGATTCTTTACCCGACGAATCCCTTTTTCTGATCAGTTCTAATAACCTTTGGTATGGGGACATCATTATTTATCTTCAGACTCAGACTTTCTAGCCCGATTTGTCTAGCGCTGACCGTCATCGTATATGTTATCAAGCCCATTAGTACATTATCCTTGGTGACACTCTTTATCGTTGTGGAGTTGACTCCATTTTCCGATGCTTTCTCACCTAGGATGAGGCTAAGAAAGCCTTGAATGACTGCCATTATGGAGCATGTGGTGGTCACATGTCCGGGTATGCTACTGCCCAAAAGATCTTATGAGCAGGGTATTTTTGGCCTTCTTTATTTAAAGACTGTATTATTGTCGTCCAAAAATTCCACGCTTACCAAACATACAACAACAAAATAAGATCGCATCCTGCTTCTTTACACCCTGTAGTTTTCGTTGGACCTTTCACAAAATGGGGCATTGATTTCATGACCTATAACTCTCACTCGGTTGGGGGGCATGGATACATTATAGTAGTCGTGGATTATTTCACGAAGTGGACCGAGGCGATGCCTACATTCAACAATACCGGAAAAACTGCAGCCCTATTCATATTCAATCATATCATCACACGATTCAGAATCCCGCAAGCTATCGTCACCGATCATGGTAGCCACTTTCGAAATTTCATGATGTCCGAGCTTGCCAAAAAGTTGGGTCTTCGACATGAAAACTCAACCCCCTACTATCCACAGGCCAATGGCCAAGTTGAAGCAATAAATAAGGTTCTCATCACCATGATTTGACAAATAATAGGAATTCACAAGACAAGTGGCACACAATGTTGTTTTCAGCATTATGGGCATATCGGACATCCGTGAAGTCTACTACAGGATTTACACCTTTTCAATTAGTGTATGGTATCGAAGTTGTTCTTCTGATTGAATGTGAGATACCTTCATTGAAGCTAGTCGTTGAACTCCTTCCCAACACCTATACCGAGGAAGAACGTCTAACATATTTGATGCGATTAGACGAAACCCGTTGTGATGCCACCCTGGTTATTGAAACCCAGAAGAAACGCGTAAAATCCCAATATGAAAAACATGTCAAGCCGTGTGTTTTCTCCGAAGGTGATCTAGTATGAACAAGATCGTGATTTACTAGGAGCCGGAAAATTTGAGGCTATGTGGCGTGGCCCTTATATCGTCAAACGAGTGTTGGAGAAGGGAGCTTATGAGTTAGTAGATTACGATGGCATTCCTTTGAGTGAACCCATAAATGGTCTTTACTTGAAGAAGTACTATTCTTAGACTATCTTTGCATGAGTTCTTGATTTTTACTGTATCATACTTTTTGTGTGCTACTTTTGTGTGTTTTTCGTTATTTGGTTTCGACCCCCAACTTCTTACCTTGCATTGTGCTTGTTTTCCATATGTCGATGTCTTCTCTACCCTACATTGGCTTCGCCAATGGTGCTAGTCGTAGTACTCAAAACCTAGCTTATGTTGCTAGGGAAATCTATGCACCCATGAACGAACTTATCAGTCTACAAGGTGTTTGCCTCGGTCGGGCAACCAATGATATCGCAGAATATAGCGCAGTCATCGAATTGTTGATCGATGTTATTTCACTTGGGATTCGCCGAATGGTTGTACGAATTGACTCACAGCTAGTAGTGCTACAGTTAAGTAACATTTATACTATCCGAAGTCCTACTTTGTTACGGGTATATTTACGAATTCGTCTCTTGGAGTGTTACTTTGATTACATTGAGTATCAACACATTCCTAGATGTCTAAATACATTAACGAATGCATTAGCTAATTATGTATTAGACAAACATTTGAGACATTTATAAATCCAATCACACATCACATGTTGTATATAAAGAAAAGTAAGCCGGTAGAAGCCTCGTGTATATATATATATATATATATATAATGATCAATGTTTTTTACAAAAAGTGTTGTCTGTCCAAAGACCAAAATATCAAAATCTGAAGTCCATGACTTCTAAAAAAGAGCATCATGGATGTTGCTCACGGTAGCATACTACTTCCCGTGCTACCCTACGGAGTAGTTGGCTGAGTGAACCAGACACGCCTACAATGTGGCACTGATAACGCCTCGGTATCTCATTGATCGTGATGTCCAGGATGTTCCTTGTCAAACCTTCCAGATTCTGTTTGATTTCCTCGTAGTTGTTAGCATCCCATCCGGCTACTACAACTGCTTCCCCTCGCCTCTGAATGGGGGATGAGCCTAGAGGCCAGTGTGGCCCTACATCTGCATGATCAAATTTTTTGATTAGTCTTTGGATAGAGAACATAAAAAGCATATTATATTATTAAAAAAATCATAAAAGGAAAATGTTTTTCTTACCTAGGTCCCCCCACTGAGAGCCCTCAAGTAAAACCAAATCAAGGT
>WSFP011467580.1:0-18172 GCA_009831015.1 Picea engelmannii
TTGAAAATCTTGACAGATCCTTGGATTCAAGGATTGATGTTACAACCATTTCAAATTTCTTGGGTAGACTTCTGAGAATTTTCTCAACAATTCGTTGATCATTGATGGTTTCACCAATCAGTCTGATATGGTTCACGATTCCCATGACTTTGGTCATGAACTGATCTACATTTTTAGACTCTGTCATCCTTAGAGTCTCGAATTACGTCCACAAGGTCTGCAGTTTAACTTTTTTGACCCTGTCATTTCCTTGATAGGAAGATTTAAGAATATCCCAGGCCTGTTTGGAAGTACCAACGCCTGTGATTTTTGAGAAAATCGAGTCATCCACAAAATTGTGAATCCATAATTTCTCTTTGTTTTCTTTGGTCCTCAGAGTTGCCTAAGCAATTCTCTGCGCATTTGTCATGCCAGCGAGGGAGGCTGGATCTGGTTCCACATATCCAAGATGCACTGGTTCCCAACACTCTTGTGCTTGCAAGAATAAACTCATTCAAAGTGACCAATATTCATAATTCTTACCAAGAATAATCGGACCCTGAGTTGGGCCTAGATTGCTAGACGATGCCATGATTTTTGAATTAAAAAAAAAAAAAAATTGCAGAAGTACAGAGGAAAATTTTATATTTACCTCCGATTGGTGAAACGTCGATTTGCTGATGGCCTATGGGAGCTTATCAGGCTTGAATTGGCCCTTGATCTCCTTGCAATGTGACCACACATCTTTCTTTTAAATCACTACAGGCGTTTCCCATTGTTTTCCTTTCAAAATGTCGAAACGCAAAAATTCACCTTTGGACTTTTCAACGGTCCAGATCGTGCTGTGATCTGATGGTCCAGATCTTATCGGGATATCGCGAATCGAGATTTCATGAGTTCTTATGTCAAGCTCTTCTGTCTCCTCGATTCCCCGATCACCGATTTACCGATGGCGCGTTCCTTTCGGGACTTTTTCGATTACTCTGATCTTTGCCACGCATCCCAGCAGATGGACGACTCTGATCTGCGTTGGGGATCTCACTGTGGAGATTCCCGATCCCACAATTTTGATGATATGACTTAAGGTGGGCCCCACGACGGAGTTTACCTCCTGTCGGGATTTCGGAATTCGGAGTTTTGAAGTGCTCATGTTTCTTGTCCTCAGGATTCGCGAAACGTCGAATCTTGATATGTCGATGGGCTTTTCCTTTTCAAGACTTTTCTCGAGCCTACGGATTTATGCCACACGTCCTTGAAATATGGACGGTATTGATTTAGCCTCGGGATATCATGACTTGCGATGCTCCAAATTTCTGTCAACATGAAACCGTGATTGCCGAAACGCCGAAGGTTTCCTTGATGTTCACCATGTGTCCGGTCAAATGGACGGCAAAGATCTGATCATGATTTCGCATATCGCTATTTCACGAGTTGTGATGCCAAATTTATTTGACAACTCGAAACCCTGAATGCTGATGTGACGATGTGTTGATCTGCCGCCACATGTCCTCTGAGATGGATGGCTCACAAGTCTTCTCAGGATATCGCGATATCGGGTATCGGAGTTTTTGGAGTGCAATTTCCTTTGCGCGTCCAACTCCCGATTCCCGATTTTGCGATGTGAAGAGGATCGATGGCTCATGATATTTACTATCCAACGGTCCAGATGATGTCTGGATTTCTCAAGTCAAAAGTTCTCCTGTGTACTCTAGAGGATTAAACCTCGTGCACTTTCTCGCTGATCCAATGGTTGTCGGGCCTTTGCGCAAGATCTGATGGCTGAAACTCTTTCACCATTTTTGCACTTTATTCTTCCCTTCTGAATTGGTTTCCCACATTGGATCTGTTCACAGGACGAATCTTATGGCCGTAATGGTTGTTCCTTGCGTGTTTGACGCGATCTTTGGTGAATTTGACAGAATTTCTCCTGTGGAAGAAAAGATTCATGAATCTTTCAAAGATTTGAAAGAATTTCATGACTTCTTCGTTATCTGACACAATCTTTGACAGATTTGAGTGATTTCTGAGAATCTTTAAATGATTCTACCTTCTGCATGAATCTTTAACGAATTTAAGTGAAATCTTCATGTTCTTTAAACATTATTTTGTTCTGTAGCTCTTCTGCGTCAATCTTTGACGATTCTTGAAAAATTACAAGAATCTTTACTGTTTCTTCTTCTGCATTCTCTTCGTCCAGGATATTTCGAGCATTGTATGCTCTGCTTCCTCCGCAATATTCTTACGGTGATCTTTTGAGAGTATTGCAGACAACTCTCCAATCCTTGTGAAAAGTCTTTGTCGCATGCTCTCAAGATGCGTGTAAGCTCTTCTTTGTGAGGATCGTGTGGCTCTCCAGATTGTGTGAAGAGGCTTACTGCTGAAGCTTTGATACCATGATAAATTGTGAGGCAAAGAGAAATGCAGAGAGAAAAGAATAGAACAGTATATTGAAATGTATGAAGAAGTATTGAAGAAGTTGTGTAGCAATTGATACAATGTAATCGGAGATGGTTGAGCTAAATATGCTCAAGCAAGACAAAAATAGAAACTACAACTATCCAGTACAGTTGGCAGTGTACAGTCAGTCTGTTGAGGTTACATTATATTTACACTACTATTCTTGGATCTACAATCACCCTTGTTTTCTTCCTTTAGGCGATCCCCTTGATCTCCCTTGAATTTCACTCAAACGCAAGTGCAACTGTCCCATTAGATCCTCCAAAATTGTCCACAATTCTTGTTTTCCAGATGATCATACTAGAGTGTGTCAAGCTCTTTCAAGACATTATCAATGTAAATACAAGCCTTTCTCATGTGAACATACTCTATGTGAACTTCCTTCAAACACTATCAACTTAAATCAAGGCATGCTTCTCCTTTTCATAGTTGGTTGCCAGTTTCCTTCAACAAATTCTAAACTTCTTGTGGCACCCAACCTTCACTTCCTGCTTGATGTCCTTCGGCAAAAAACAAAACAAAACATGGTCTTATTTGAATTCTTTCGACCTAAAAACCAAATAAACAAACAAAAATGTGAAATTGAAACTAAATATTTTGGGTGTGACAATGCTCGATGTCTATCCCTGCACCAAGAGCTGTTCAAAAACTAATGTAGAATAGTTACATATTGTATACTCTATTTTCGTATTTTGTCTATCAGTTTTTGATTATTTATGCATATAAACGATCTAATTGTTCTAACGTGAGAATTTGGAGATCATAATTGTGTTCTCCATAGAGCCGTATCATCTCTCCATATAGATACAAATTCATTTAAAATAATCATACTATGAATGGAGAATTATGTAATTGCTAAGAAACTACAATTCAGGGGCATCTAAGTTGTCAAAATTCTATGTTTTAAACCATTATTCACAGATATAAAATAATGGAAACAAAAAGCATGATCATCCTTCCTAAAATGATAGCCACAATCTCGATCAATCCATATTTAAAGAGGAATACCATATATAGATGATGGATCATGTATATGACTAGAATTGATCATCTCCTTGTCTTCGTGTGTAGCAAGAAAAAAAGTTAGGTTGGATTCAAGTGGATATTCAACATGATGCATTTCATGAAAGTCTTATTCATCACTAAAAATGTATTTCTCTATGATCATGGCACATAAGGAATTTACTCTGATATGTTTCAACAAGATCTAGCGTCATCAAATCAATAGGACTTTCGTCAACGATTTCTTCCTCAGCAAGGGTTTTTTCTTCATATTTGCTTAAAATGTCACAGCTCCCTAAATGATGAGAGGATATAAGGGATACCATGAAAAAATGATGATTTTCCAAACAAGAGGAAATAGGGTAAGGGAAAACCTTAGGTCTAGAGAAAAACTCTTCTCTCGGACTTAGAAAATGTCGCTTCTTTATCTGGAAATCCCTGCCAAAAGTCGCAATATGAAAATACTTCTATTTGGTAGTGTGAGCCTCAAATTGCTCTGAGATGGCCATGACCTAGTGTGTATCAAAATTTGAGCACAATGGTGGTTGGGAATATTCATAAAACAATCCCGGGTCACCGAAAGGATACTCATCAAAACTCTCAAGTAATCGCTGAGAATCATCATGAGCATATTGCGACAAAGTTATCTTCAAATGGACGGAATAAGTATGTAACCATATCATCATCGGCTACCAAACAAATTAATCATATACGTGCAAATACCAATCCTCTGAATATGACCACTCAACCCCTTTTTCCTGAGAGATACCTTCAATTTCATAAATCGGATCTCTATCAATAATGAAGCAATCCACATCCCATCTGTGTCTCCCAACCTGTATGAAATCATCAATGTGTAGATTGACCATGCTGGAAAGGTCCTTCACAAAATCATTTTCATCATTGGGACTAATCACTTCTTCATATTCATGTGCAGGAGGAAAGCAAGGTTGAACGAATTCATCTTTGTCAATCAGGAGAATGGATACCAATGTCTCCTTCTTCTCATTTGGATGTTGCACTTCATGAGTGTCCTCTTTTTCTTGGAAAATCTCTTCATGGATATATTCTTCAATCAAGTCTTTATCATCTTCAATAGAATTAAAAACTTCACCATCCTAATCTTCATCTCTAACAATTTTTCATACTTCTTCGGGCATGAAGAGTGATTCATCGTCATTTGGGAGTTATCTAGTGAAATTGGAGTTATTATTTAATATCTAACAAATACACATGTTATTTCACAGGTTGATTGAGTGGAGACCTTGTGGAACTCAAATCCTCCCCTTATGTGCTACTTAGGAAAGAATAAAAAGGAGATTGATCCTCTAAAATGAGTCTAAATAGGAAGGACCGATTATATACTAATGTACAATGAAGAAAAACAACATAAAATGAGTGTCCCTATGGATGCTAATCCATCTTCCAATAGTCCATGTATATTTGGCCACTACAACCATCTAGTCAAAATAGGAATCAATGCTTGATATCAGGCTCACTTTGAAGAAAAAATGATCGTGAACAAAATGATGAAGCATAAAGAATCACTTGAGGAAGCACTGCACACCATCAACCCATAATGTTAAACTTAGTGGAAATAGATGATTGCAATGGATGTTACATATGATGGTAAAAGTATAGAGGTATGATTTGAAGGTGACAATGACGTCAAGCAACCAAAAAAGAAATGTTCCAAGGTGTTTGGCTCCAAGTTCTACAATACAAACCTATGCACACATCGATACCATGACCTAGTGATACTCTAAGAATATTTGCATGAGTGGAACAAAATCCACTAGTTGGATGACATTTCCAAAGGTAAAAAAAGAGATACAACAAAACTAAATCCATTAAGAGAAAGAATCCTTGATATAGTATCAACAAACAAGGCCATGATAAGTACCCATGTACAAGTAAGAAATTAATGCATATTTATTTTGCAACAAAAAACATAAGTAGATGAACTTGAAAGGTGGGTGAAGTCCTTCAATGTGGCTAGTAGATAGCCTCTAGAATATGACAAGTTAATGAAATATTGATCCAAATTGAATTTAAAAAGAAACATGATTGGTTATCAACTCAGGTTCTACAAGGATTGAAAACATTAAGTTTCAAGGATAAGGAATAGGTAGGCCCATAGGTTGATGGTGTGAAGGGCCCCATTCCATTTTTACCATTGTCCACACCTATATTAACATTTTACTCTTAATGAATGTAAATGTTGTAAAAGTTGAAAAGAATCAAAGAAAGAGGATTGAAAAAAGGATAATAAAAGAAATGTGATTAAAAAAACAAAAAAACAAGAAATTATTGTTGAAAGTGATTATTGAGAAAAGACAAAAAAAAAAGAACCCAAAGATAGGCTTGGGGAAGCTAAGGAGTTGGGGATGCCTAGACTTCCAGTTGACCCTCTAGTTGATCCATTCTCTTACTTATTCATGCACTTCAAAAGGAATAGGGGTTCTTTGGTTGAGATGGAAAGGAATCATAGAAAAATTTCCATGTAAATATTGAGAATGTACTAGAGATATAAAGTAAATTGTGACATGTACATTTTCCAAGAAGTGGAAAATAAAATTTTCCAAGCCTTATTATTGTTATAGAAAGATTTTCCTAACCCTATGAAAACTTGCACATAAGGCCTTTTTCCATTTCCCTATGCGAACTTGAAGTCCCTTTTTGCAAATCGAGAGATAAAAACATTATTTTTCCACATATACGCTCCCTACATATTGTACAACATGCATATATGCAAGTTGCACCACTACAACCCACATACATCAATTTTTGTGCCCAAAATTAAAAAAATGGTATCACGTTTCCATGTCATGTCATGATATCCATGATCCTTGACCTTTGATATACTGGAAACATTCTGGATCGGCCCTTCATTTCCACTTGAGGGCTATGAAGGGGCCAAATACGAGCTATGGAGAAGAGCAAAATAAATCAACTTTGAGAGAAAAGTTGCTCTGGAGAAATTATTCACTTCATATTGAGTCTACATCCCTTTGTCCTTTTAAGTCTGAACACATTGTTCATCCCCCAAGCTCTTCCCTACTTGATTAAGAACCTCATTGTATCTCTTATATGAGCTTGCCTTTGGTGGATCATTAAAGTGGTGGGGGCCCAACTGAAAGGGACTTAATTTATCGGTTCCAAACCATGCCGACATGAAAGTTTGTAATTCATTCACTTCTGCTGATTGCATTTTAATAGAATACTATTTTCTCATCCAATTAATATCTTGAAAATATTTGAATTGTTATTCCATGGGCGTATTTGTTATGAATGTTGATGGATTATGCTATTGAATGTGCTAACATTATATAATATCACCATATGCTTATGTTTCTTGGTTGTTGAGGACAAGTTGTAGGTGTATTTCTTTGATTCAAGTGCTCAATGATGCACTTCATCGAACGTCTGGACAAGGTAGGCCTTTTATCTTGTCTTTCTAGCATATTTGTTTATATAGCATATCTAAGATTAGAGTTGATTTCTGCAGTCATTTCCGTCTCTTGTGGTTTGGAGTGTTTTTCTCCTTAGATTTCTCTCGTTTATATTGAGTTTCTTGTCGTCTGACTGCTTGACATCCTATGTTCATTATGAGTCTGAGTTTCTTAGCCTTCTCCTTATCTCGACAGTGTTTTAACACATATACATAGGTTTTTACCTAACATTCACATACATACATGTGTTTTCCTCCTGCAAGAGGCATATATATGTGCTTTTCCCCTGAGCAGTCGCGTACATCACCCTTTGTTGCTTGGTTTCTAGGTTTGATGGTTGTTGGGTAAGTTTTGATGGTTGTTGAGTTTTCTTGAGTCTTTGTTATGACTGTTAAGTGTTTGTGGAATGATAGGAAACCTTTCTTTGCTTGAATTGTTTGGTGGTGCCTTTCTCATCATCATTTTTATTTGATTGTCCTTGCATCTTGGGCTGGGTGTTTTCTCCTTGATATCCTACTTTGTTTGTCTATGTTTACATATAGTAGATTTTTTATATCAAGTTGATGTTTAATCCTTTCATTTTCATTCTTTTATGGCATTTTACATTGTTGGCATTTGATCTTTTGAGTCCTTATTATTGATATTAGTACATGTAAAGAAGGATTTCATCTTATTTGGAATTGCAGAACCAAATTGAGAATTGCATTTTGAAAAGCATATCATTTATTGGGAATTGAAGTTAGGACTTTGCATTGTATTCATATTCATTTATTTTACTTGTTGAGTCATAATATCATTAGTTTCATAACCACACCTTTTTGAGTAAGCAAGGCCACTAAAAGTAACGTTGATAATTTAAAATTGATTAGAAACAATTTTATTTTTCTAGGGTGCACAAACTAGCTTAGGATTTAGAGACTTGGAATAGGATTTTGTTAGTAAACTTCTCCAAGGCTATTAAATCAACATATGTGTCTGACTAAGGGAGTGGAGAAATCCAAATTTGTATAATTAGTGATGTGAAGAGGCTTCGTTTACACTGAAGTTAAACACAAGGTCGCGTGAGGTTGGTTGAAGAGATATCGCCCCGATACCTTCTTAGCATCGGATATATTTTTGGGGATCTATTCGTATATGGGGATCTTGCTAGTACCTTTACCTCTATGAGAGGTGGTGCTTTCGAGGTTTCGAGATTTGTTACCCTGCCCATATGGTCGACCTAAATTACGACTGTTCACCTGCGCATCAATTATATCGTGCTTTCTTAGTTTTTTGACATAGGTACCACATAGGTTAATTACAAGGGTTATTCTACAGGTACCCAGGGCTAGATAAGGGTCGGACAACACACAACCTTTATGGAGGATTACCTCTCAGGGGGGATCTAACCAACTAGTTGTTAAGCCCACAAGGGACCTTATAACTGATTTTGATACCTCCAATCTTTAGCAGGTATTCTTAGGCCCCTCTTGGGTGAGGCATACCTACTTTAGGGAGGGAGGCCCCTTTCAGCCACTTTATCCTGTTTGTGTGCATATTGGCATTTTGATTTTATTTTGGTGTTCTCTATTATTACTAGTTGGCCTTAGGATTTGTTTTATATATCAATTCTTGAGTCATCGTGGATCCAGACCAGCTTCCCCGCAGGTCACCCCGCTTGTTACAGTTACTACCGCATTTTGAGTCTTTTCCTTCTAAAAGGCATAAAGCTCTCAAATGTGGTACACACACCTCCACTTATCAGACTTGTGATCATACAAGGATGATTATTGAATCGAGTCATAAATATACCGAGAGTCCTTCGACTCCCATACCTAATATATTTAACGATATCCCTTAGACACCTTCAACCACAATGGTTGTAGTGTTGGAGGTGCCTATCATCACCTCTTCCCGTCCTATAGTGAATACTCAACCTATAGCCACAAACTCTTTTGGGTCTCTTTGTCACTCATCGAGCTATAATTTTCAGTCCATCCCTATGGCCTCTAGTCCTTTTTCTTATGCTATTCTAAATTTTACATCAAAATTTTCAACCTCCATCCGAGCAGTCGATACGAATACTAGTATTGGGCTCGGGGGAACAACTCCTCCACATACTCCTTTATCATTTGGTGGTACCCATGTCCCACAAAAGACTCCTACCGTTGGAGGCTTTCCCCCGTTTAACCCCGGGTCTAATCATGTTTCTTATGGATTTAGTAACTAACCTGGCAGACAAGCTACTACTTATGGTCTTTCCTTTACACCCACCTCTTCTATACCAATTCCAACCAATATATTTGGCATGAATAATTCACCTTTATCCTCTAGATTCACACCCGGAGGAGGTCATTTTCATACCTTGGGAAACCCCCAACCCGGAGCCACTCTGGTTGGGGGAATTTTTTACAACCCTCATCAAAACATTCCTATTGGAATGCTGCCCAACCAACCCCTAATGAATCAGTCTAGAGGAGGGTATTATAATCCTAGACAGGGCCATGGTTCTTACAAGAACCTTGGATGGGATGCGATTCCCCAACAATAATCTTTTCAGAGAGCCCGGGCCCAAATGTCACAACCCCATCTTCCTTTTCTAGCCATGCTCAATCTACCAGAGTTGTCTAAGATAATGAATGACCTTGTGTGTCATGATCCGACATGGCCCCCCATCCCCACTAAGATTCCTTCGGATATTCCAAAATTAGAGGGTAAAATTGGTGAAGATCCTAGTGATCATGTCACTACTTTTCACCTTTGGTGATCTTCAAATTCCCTTAATGACGATTCTATTTGGTTAAGATTGTTTCAATGCACCCTCACGGGGGTTGTCATGAAATGGTATATCGAGCTACCTAAGGGGTCATAGAGAAATTTTCATCAGATAGTTTTAGTCTTCCTCAATCACTTCCAATTGTTGGTTCGTTACGATGCTGACATAGAACTTCTATTGACCTTTAGTTAGTACAAGGCCACTCATATCTCAGATCACATCGAGGAGTGGCGTAGATGGAATAGGTTGATCAAAGTCTACATACCCCCAAAATTCTTAGGCACACTGGCCTTTTAATAATTGTTGGGCATTCTGGCCTCTGAGCATTGTAACAATACATTATTTAAAATGGGGCTCAAAACCTGGGGTGTTACATCCCCTCCCCCTTATTTTGGCACTATCCTCAATGCATATACAAAATAGAGATCAAAATCTCAAATTTTATTCAAAAATTTGTGGGTATTCTACCTGCATGACATCTTCATGCTCCCAGGTAGCATCTTCAGGACTGTAGTATGTCTACTAAACTTTTACCAGCTCTATAACTCGATTCTGGAGCATTTTGACCTTTTTTTCCAATACTGGCACTAGCTGAACATGAAAGTCTCCCTCTGTCTCTACCTGAATCAAATGCCAATCAATAACATGGTTAGGATCATGTACATATTTCTTTAGTAAAGATACATGAAATACATATGCACATTCATGGAAGCAGGAAATGCAATAAAGTATGCAACTGGCCCTATTCTATCCAATATTTCAAATGGACCATAGAATCTGGTTGCCAGCTTTGTACAACTACCCAATTTCAAAGAGATTTTCTTGGGCTTCACTTTCAGAAGTACATGCTCCCCTACTTTAAACTCTCTAGTTGTCTTGTTCTTATATGCATAAACTTTCTGTATCCTGATATGCCTTTAAATTTTGCTTGATCTAAACCATCTGGTCTACCATATTCTTGAGCAACTCTAGCCCAAGTACCACTCTCTCTGTTGGGTTGTCCCAAATCATTGCAGTATTTCATTTCCTACCATACAAGGCTTCAAATGGGATCATTCTCAATGATGCTTGATACCCATTATTATATGAAAACTCGACCAAGTGCAAGTAATATTCCCATTTAGATGGCTTATTCATCACATACATTCTCATCATGTCTTCAATTATTCGGTTGACCCTCTCTATTTTTCCATCTGACTGGGGATGGTATTTTGTGCTAAAGTTTAGATTTGTAACAATCCCCTCCAGAAATTCGAGGTAAACTTTGTATCTTTGTCTGAGACAATTGTCCTAGGTATCCCATGCAACTTAGCAATCTCTATCATTAAAATTTCAACAATATTAGACACTGTATATGTTGTCTTTACAGGAACAAAATGAGTAGCCTTTGTTAATTTTCAAACCACCACCATGATTGAATCATGTTTCCTTATTGTCCTGAAAAATTTAGTTATGAATTCAATGGCTAACACTTCCCATTTCTTCTATGGGATTGGTAATGGCTGCAACAAACCCGCTAGGTGCTTATGCTCATCCTTCACCTTCTGACATTCCATACATCGAGCGATGTAATCAACAACATCGTTTTTCATTTTTGGCCAAAAGAATTGTCTTCTTACTGTTGTAATTGTTTTTTGATAATTGAGATATCCATCATAAGGCACATCATGCATTTCCTTCAATACCAAATTCCTCAGTTCTTTGGAACTAGGAGCATAGATTCTATTCTTATGCATGAGTAATCCATCTTCCTTTATCTCATACTCCTTTATTTTATGTTGTACATCTCCTTGCTGTAAGATTTCCTTTACCTATAGGTAATGATGATCTATAATAAGACCATCTAAAATTATTCTCTCCAAGTCTGACTGATGCATATTGACAATAGTAGCATGCATGAGATGCACTCTTCTACTAAGTGCATCGACAAATTTATTCTCTTTTCCTTTGATATGCTTGATACCAAGGTCATATTCACTTAAAAATTCTAGCCATCTTGTTTGCATGGAATTCAAGGTCGATTGTTCAAAAACATACTTCAGGGAAATGTGGTCTGTCCTTAGTTCAAATCTCTTCCCCATGAAATAATTCCTCCACATCCTCAAGGCGTGGACAATGGAAGCAGGCTCCAAGTCATGTGTGGCATAGTTCCTCTCATGATCCTTAAGATTTCTAGAATCATAACCAATGACATGTCCATTTTGCATGAGGACTCCCCCAAGTACTTCCTTACATGTATTTGTACATACCACAAAACTTTCATTTGGGGAAATAATCTTTAACACAGGTGCACTAGTAAGTAATTCCTTCAACAGATTAAAGTTATCTTCAGACCTAGGTGTCCATTCAAATTTGGTTCCCTTATTTTGCAAAGAAGTGATGGGATGAGCAATCTTAGAGAGCCCTACTATGAACCTTCTATAGTAATTAGCCAATCCCATAAAATATCTTACTTCTGACACATTTATGGGCATTGAACATCCTCTAATGGCTTCAATTTTCTCTAGATCTACTATTATGCCCTACTCTTAGATAATGTGTCCCAAGTAATGGATCTTCTTTTGATAAAAAGATCACTTACTCAACTTGGAATATAACTTATGTTCTCTCAGCATTTGCAATACTAGTATTAAGTGATGTTCATGCTCCTCTTCAGACTTAGAATAGATAAGTATGTCATCCAAGAACAATATGACAAACTTATCCAAATAATTTTTGAATATGCCATTCATTAAGCACATAAAGACAACTGGTGCACTGGTTAGTCCAAATGGCACCACTACAAATTCATAGTGCCCATACATGGTCCTAAAGGTTGTCTTATGAATGTATTCTTCCTTGATTCTTACTTGATGGTATCCTACCCTCAGGTCAATCTTTGGAAATATCTTTTCTCCTCTTAGCTGATCAAAGAGGTCATCAATTATGGGTAGAGGATACTTGTTCTTTATAGTATACTTATTCATTTTTTGAAAGTCAATACATAGCCTCAAGGTTCCATCTTTCTTTTTGACAAAAAGTACTGGTGCTCCCCAAGGTGAAACACTTGGAAGTATGTACCCTTTCTTCAACAATTCCTCCAACTGCATTCGTAATTCTTTTAACTCTAGTGTGCTCATTCTGTAAGGTGTTTTTAACACCAGGGAAGCTCTAGGCACTATATCAATTGAGAAATATATATCCCTTCCTGGTGGCAACCCTGGTATTTCTTGGAATACATCTTCAAATTCTTCTAGTACCAAAACATATTCAAGGCTTGTCCCCTTGATATTTTTTGGCTCTTCCACATGAGCTACATACAATCGACATCATCTTCTAAAACATCTCTTTAGTTGTAAGAATGAAATCTCCCTTATAAAGATGGGTCTTGGAACTCCTTTCACAGTTCTCTGTTTTCCATCCCCATCAAGACATGTAAATGTTTTTCTACGACAATCTAGGACAACATAATACTTGTCCATCCAATCCATTCCAATTAGAATATCATAAGACCCCAATGGTATGATATTTAGATCATCATTTTTATTCACACCATTATGACTTATGGAACATCCTCTTACCAGATCATGGGTTCTCCTTTTGGTTCTAGTGGCTAGCTTAACCAAACTCAATTTTCCAATCTTACTTTTCTCCAAATGTAATCTATACACTATTTTAGGATCAATATAACAATAACCTGCTCCTGAATCAATTAAAATAGAAATAGTTTGATTTATGATCTTACCTTCCGCCTCGATCATATTGGACTGGTACTTTGCTCATTGATCATCTAAAGATGCATAGATTCTTCCCATATCTTTGACTATTGTAGCCTCTTGGACGTTGTGCATAGTCTTCACTCTGTCCTTTCTATGTGGGAAATACTTGTATAGGTGATCTACTTTGCATCCCCAACATTGGATAGGTGGTCTTCCTCTTTTTCCCAAGGAGTCTTCTTTGTTGGATTCACCCTTAGCATACTGCTCTTGAAGATTTCCATTAGGCTCATTCCTATTGAGGGGAGGTTTGAATCCTTTCCTCCTTTGATCGGACTTCTCCTTCCCCTTATCCTTCCAAGATTTTTGTAGGGATTCTCTTCTCTTCCCTTACTCATACATGTATTTATCCTTTCTAATGGCCTTAGTCAAGGTGTTGGGATCGTCATACCTAATATTTTCTTTATAAAAGGCTGCCAATCCACTCAAAAACCTATGTATCTTAACCTTTTCATCATTTATAAACCCAACATATTTTAACAATCCCAAGAATTTCTTCTCATATTCTGCTATAATCAGGCTTCCCAGCCCGAGTTCAAAGAACTCCTTCATTTTCTTGTCATAGAAATGATCTGAGAGGTACTCCTTCTGGAAGTACATCTTTAATTTATTCCAAGTGATCGTATTCTCATTAATATGTTCAAATTGCTTCAATTGATCCCACCAAATTGAAACTTTCCCATGGAAATGGTAGGTGGCAATCTTGGCTTCCAAGTTTTATGAATAGTTATGAAATTGAAAATATCTCCTAATTCCAAGCAACCATTCTTAAACGTCATCTTCCCTTTATCTTTCACCATCAAAGGAGGGTAGATTAAGCTTCCTCAAATATCATTGCAAACTATCCACTTCCTATCTTCTTCTCTGGCTCCTAACAGGAGACACCTCTGGACTACTTATGGGATCTTCTGATGCATAACAATTTCTTTCTGAGAATGGAGGTGACTGGTGCCTATGAGTTCTACTAGAACTTCTTGAATAACCATATCTTCCATGATCCTCTCTTCTTTCACAAAACATTCCTTCTTCCTCTTGTTTTGAGTTTGATCCCTTCTTCATTTTCCTCTGCAACTAATTTACGCTCTGCAACACTCGATCATTTATCTGAATTTTCTCTCTCATCAGTCTCTCATTGTCTTCCTTGTAGCTATGCACTTCTATATTCAAACTTCTTACAGTTTCTATTAATGTTTCATGCTCTCCTGTTTCCTTTTGTCTATTGGACTCTATCTATGCATTACCAACTATGATATTCTGGTCTTCGACCTCCTTATCATGGCTAGAGGATCCCTTGCCTTCTTCCATTTCTTCGATACACATTTTGAGATGATCTGTTTAAACCCCTTAATTCTACAAAATGTGCAAGTGACCAGTTTGTTGGACAACTGAGAGGGGGGGGGGTGAATTAGTTGTTACTGAGCTTAAACAATTATGCTTCTTTTAAAAATCTTTGTAGAAACACTGAATGATGATCATAATAATGCAGAGAAATAAACACAGGCACATTCAACATCAGTCACATATATGAGAAACACAGAGACAGATATTTTCCAAGGAAACCCATACATGGTAAAAACCTCTTTTTATTTATATGATAAGTAATAATTACATTCTTTACATTATCATACATATGAGCACCAACTCATAATGAGGCTACAACCTCTATTTAGCAAGCTACAAATTGCTGAGAGCACCAACTCTCTGTTTTCTCAAGCACCAACTAGAAGGAAGCACCAACTGCCTGGTTTCTCTAGCACCAACTAGAAGTAATCACCAACTCCCTGTGTTTCTCTAGAATCAACTAGTAGGAAGAACCAAATCCTTGTGTTCAAGCACCCACTTGAACCTCTGAAGAGTTCAAGTCCTCCCTAGCACCTCTCAACCACCCTGAAATATAAATCTTTGAATCTCAAACTTACTACAATGATATAATGTTCAACAATGGCTTACCCGACTTATCACTGTTCTGTTGCATCTCGTTGCTCTTTCTGCCATACTGCCTTTCTGCACATCTCACTTGCAATGTTTGTTCTTCTGCAATTTATCCTCTGTGCACCATGTCCATTCACTGCACAGTTCCTCTTCAACCCAATTCAGCTGCTGCACAATCTTCCTTCTGCACGCATGAATCACTTTCCACATCAACAAACACCACCACTCGAACAACAACAACAACCACATCTCTTCTCTGTACTGTGTATTTATAGCTTCTGTGCACCTTGTGCATGCAATGTTCGCCATGCCTCTGCATGCATACTCTCTATCATTATCCTCCACTTCTCGAGTGCTCTATCTGATCATCATCGTGACTCTTCATCTTCTCTGGTGGTTCACCCTGCGTGTCCAGTATCACTGGGTGTTATTATGAGATTCCTCAGCCTCTCTGGCAGTTGAGACTCTTCGCCTTCTCTGTGAAAGTCAAGCTCACCTTCTCTGTTTCAGTTATGAACTCAATCCCATCCAGCTATCAATCGCCTCCACGAGTTGTCTTCATTCCACTGGTAGATTTCATGTGACTCTTGTGCTCCTCTGGAAATCACACCGAAGTCTCTTCGCATCCTCTGGTAGTACCCATCAATCATTACTGGCAATTTCACTGTGTCGTGCAACAGTAGCCCTCCGATCTTATTCAAATTCACCTGCACTGTTGGATTAACTCTAAAGGGTATTATCGTTATTTACACGTTTCGCACTATCGCTGTGAACTTATAATCTTCATTGACCCTAATCGACGGTTCATGATCTTGATGAATCAACGGTCCTGATCTCATCGTTATCTCGCATATTGCTGTTCCTTCGATGGAAATTCTCGTCACTCCAGTCGTGATAGGCAAAGCTCCGAGATGGAGCTCAGATAAACAATCCACGTTCTTGGTAATCCGACGGACCTGATCTTCTCGCAATCTCGCATCTCATGATTCCTGTGATGGAGGTTCTTGTCACTCCAAGTCGCGATAGGCGAGGCTTCAAGATGAAGCTTATGGTGCTCTGATCTTTCGCCACGCGTCCTCTTCATCCAATGGTCCTTGATTAAATCGCGATCTCACATATCATTGTTCCTTTGAATTTCGAGTCAGTGAGATGATGATCTCTCGCCACGTGTGATCCCCCGTGCAAATCCAACGGTCCTCCTTTGATCTGGATCCGACGACTGTCCTTCTCTCGCTACCTCGCGACCTCGCGACTTGGAGTACCCAATGTTTGGACTCTCAACTTGTGAACTCCCGAGTTCGCGAGATCTCTCGATCTCTCGCCACCTGTCCCCCCATATGGACGGCTATAAATCTCTCGCCACTTCGCCACCTCGCATCCTCGTGCCTCGCGACTTTGAACACCCAATACTTGGGACTTTATCCTACAAACCCCCGAGTTCACGATATCTCTCCGATCTCTGCCACGCATCCTTCCCATATGGATGTTCCTGATCTTCTCGTCACTTCATCACCTCCCATTCTCGCACCTCGCGACTTTGAACACCAAATCCTCGGCTCTTCCACTCATGAGCTTCCTAGATTGCTCAGATCTAATGATCAGCGACACTTCCCCTCCAAGTTTACACATCCTTCTTACTTGGAAGAATTTCGACTCTGCACTAATTCCTCCTGAGCCTACGTTGTTCCTGTTTGTCCATCGATGCACATTCTGATCCTGCCATCTTCACAGTTGTACTTTCCATCAATGACAAGCATACACTATCTGTTAAACATTTTCCAACAATCTCCCCCTTTGGCATTGATGGCAACTAAGGCACCTGAATTATTTTCTCCCCCTTTGACATCAATGTCAATGAAGCGACATGCTCCCCCTCAGATATTGCAGTAAATTTAGGAGGCATTAGATAATCAAACAATACAAATATCCCCCTAACAAGATTGACTTTTTTAGGTATGAAACAAAATGACACCCAACGTCTGTCTGAGATATTCAAACGGTGTCTTGGCGAGGGGATTAGTAAAGATGTCTGCAATTTGTTTTGTAGTGGGAATGTAATGGACCTGAACAATATGATTGGTGACCTTCTCTCTCAGAAAATGATATTTTATGGGAATATGTTTTTTATTGGAGTGGAGGACAGGATTTTTAGACACACTAATGGCACTTCTGTTATCACAATGAATTGGGATCGGTGCAGTATATTTTACCTCTAATTCTGCAAGTGTTTGAATCATCCATGATACCTGTGTGCAACAGGTAGTAGCAACAATGTACTCTACCTTTGTGGTTGATAGAGAGATGGAACCTTTCTTTTTACTAAGCCAGGCTACTAAGGAGTTACCCAAGAAGAATGCTCCTCCACTGGTGCTTTTTCTCTCATCAACACAATTTGCCCAATCTGCATATGAATAAGCAATCAACTGAAGACTTTGATTTCTGGGATACCACATAACATAAGTCATTGTTTCTTTTAAGTACCTGAATATCCTTTTGACAGCTTGCAAATGACTCTATTTAGGAGCAGCCTGATATCTTCCTACCATTCCTACAACATGGATTATGTCTGGGCGAGATACTGTGATGTACAACAGGCTTCCTATCATTGATCGATATGAGATTTGATCAACATCAGGTGAATCATCATCCTTGCTTAATTTACATCCAGTTACCATAGGTGTACCCACAAGTTTATAATCTTCCATTTGAAACCTTTTCAACATTTCTCTTAAATATTTTCCTTGAGAAATGAAGATCCCATCGAACCTCTGAGTAATTTGCAGACCAAGGAAAAATGACAGTTCTCCTATCATATACATTTCAAATTCAGACTCCATGGC